>APFE030649830.1:325755-343407 GCA_000404065.3 Pinus taeda | reverse complement strand
TCGAGGTCAAAGGGTTGACCGTTTTGCTGCTACGTTGACTTTTAGCTTGCTGCCCCTGCGTTGACTTTTCAGGACAGCGTTGACTTTTGTAGAATTGACTTGGGTTGTCTCATCTACTGGTTGGAGGGTTGTTGTGACACATGCTGGGCTGGCTGACCAAAGGAGACTTTGCTGGTTGAAGCATCCTGTTGACCGCCGAAACGAACACACACATTTTCCCTGTTTCTGATTTGTCTTCTGTAAGATCTGCTTATATGTTCTATCTGCATTTTGCTTAACTACTTGTATGATTGCTGTGAGAAAAGTGAAATTGTTCTTAGCATAGAACATCTTCAAAACTTTACACCCACACTAGGGTTTTTCCAAGGACATTTTTCCAAAAATATTGGTGCTAATTATTTGTGTATGTGTGCATAATTTTCTCAATTCTTGTGGTTAATTATTTTTACGCGAAGTTGCAGTAGCGTTTTATTCAATATTTGCCACAAGTATTTTGTAGAAGACAAATAATCTAAACAGATAGGAGAATAATAACTAGTAACTACAACAGAATTAAAAATTTCACAGGTTCTAACATAATGGGTTGATTGGATCTCGAATACAGGGCACGCAATGGGATGTTTCAACCAATACACGCACACTGTGGACCTTTACTGACAAATGAAGTTTTTACTAAAACAAACTATCTTGGATCGGCAAGAGAACTGCATGGATATCCTGCACTCTCTTGAACACTTGCACAAGCAACTGAGGAATCTGGATCGAAGAATGGAGAGGGATTCAACAATACCTAGGTATTCCTCCAGTGGCGGGGGGTACTTCAGAATACCCAAAAGCACCCATCTAGGTTATAGTGTCGGATTTGGACCCTTTGTTAAAAATGGCAACTAGGGCAAAACTCCATGTGGGTCATATTATTTATGATAGCTAATTTATTTCTTGGATTCCTCTCATCGAGAGGTGTAGGATTGATCTAAAGATCATCTGATTCCGATAAGTATTCATGGAGTTATGAATTTATTTGTGTTATAAGACAATTCGTCAAGGTCGGCTAGCAAAGAAACAACCCACACATGTGCTCCACGTTTTAGTACAAAAAGAGGTGACTTGATAGTCATTTCTACACACACTTCACTCTTGATTTCTCTCCACTTGTTCTGGGTTTTAGTGGAAGAGAAGTCTAGGAGAAGGATGCCCTAGCCATAGTCCTAAAGGATGCCCTAGCCGCAGTCCTAAAGTGGATGATCTAGCTGCAGTCCAAGGGAGAAGACCCCTGAATCTATACGCTGCCCAACCTACCCTCTACGCTGCCTAAAGGAGAGACATAGCACGGTGAAGAAGACCTATTCACGCTGCCCAAATACGCAGCTCTATCCTACCCTAGCCGCAGTAAGGAAGACCGAACAGCGTGGGTTTTTGGTGGTTGTTTCAGGGTCATATGTGAAGGTCGAGTTGCTGTTAGGAGGGCCGAGATATCTTCCTATAGGGCCGCGGCAGAGGAGGGTTGTTTGGGTTTGATGTGTGGGCCGTAAGCTACAACAAAGATACAAGGGACAGCGTGGGCTGTTTTGGGGTCATGTTATACTCTCATCTTCAGCGTGGAGGCAGAGGGTTTACACTAGCATAGGCCGCATTTCATGAGGGCAATTCTGGGCTAGATTTGAGGATGGTTAGGGACGGTTGTGTGCCCTAACCAGTTCCAGAAATTACAGCAGTAATGAAGTGACAATCAGCAGCGTTTGTATGGTGTGTTGGCAGCAAGGAACATAGGACAGCAAGGTCGCATGGAGCAGCTGTGATGGGACAGCAACAATACAATTGGGACAACAGCTGTGATGGGACAGCAGCAATACAATTGGGACAGCAGCAATACAAATGGGACAGCGCTATGACATGGTGCAGCAATAGCCAATTGGGACAGCAGCAATACAATTGGGACAGCAGTTCAGTAAGTAAGGTACAACAAGCACATGGTGGCAAGCATGGTACTGCAAGCACATTGGACAAGGTGCAATAAGCACATGGTGGCAAGCATGATGCCGCAAGTACATGGGACAGCAGTATGGTAACATGGTACAACATGCCACATGGGACAACAATGTGGCAACATGGTGCAGCAATGGCACATGGGACAGCAATGGTACATGATGCAGTACAATGAGGTACATTATGAGGCAACACTGGTGAGTGCAGCAAGATGATAAGGTACACAAGATGTTGCAGTACAGGGAGGTGCAGCATAAGGTGCAACAGTATGGCAATGAGGTCCAGCATAGTGATGATGGGTGCAACATGGTGCAGCGCAGTGAGGTGGAGCGTGATGACAAGGTACAACACAATGCATAGTGATGGAGTGACCTAGGAGAATCAGTTGAAGCAGCGTGTCTTCAACTGAGTTCAACTACCTCATGTATCATCTACTTAGAGATGATCTATGCTCTTACTTAGATAAGTCAAAGTGTTGACTTCTGTTGTATATGTACTATCTCTCTCTCTCTCTCTCTCTCTGCTGAACCACTGAGGAACATATAAGAAGAATTGATCAAGGGTTTCCCCACATTGGGGTTTGTCCCTGGCTAGCGCCACATCTTGTGTCCTCTTGTCTTGGCTTGTCTTCTGCGATCTATGTTTATGTTATATCTGCAATTTACTTTAATGCTGATGTGATTGCTAATCTGGAAAAGGTATTGAGCTAAGTGTGAAAATTGAAATAAATTGCTCTAAGCATAGAACATACCTAAAATTAACACCCTTCGACTTAGGTGTGAAATGTTATTGGTTATGGACTTTTTGTTTTCGTTTGCAGATGGTTATGTACAAGGCCACTTAGGCAAGTTTATCAATCCTAGTCATTTTAACTTTGGTTATGTCAGGACTCAGAACTTAGTTATCCCTCTCTCCTTACGGAGAATGTATTTTTGGATA
Organism: Pinus taeda; assembly: GCA_000404065.3. NCBI lineage: Eukaryota > Viridiplantae > Streptophyta > Pinopsida > Pinales > Pinaceae > Pinus > Pinus taeda. The sequence goes on along the minus strand of APFE030649830.1, from coordinate 340,482 downwards.
TGCTCAGCTCTTCTCAGTGACAGACTGACCTGACTGTCAACATCTCACTTGGTAATTTTCAGTTTCCAGAGGTAACACAACTCACCCTACAAAAAAAGAACATTGAATTTTGGACTTCAAGCTTACAGAAAGAACCCAATACAGTATGTTGGCAAAGCTAAAAGATTTTTCTTTGTAATAAAGAAATTCAAGTCATTAATATAATTGCTTAATATGTAAAATGTTGCTTACAGTTTGGAAATTCGTGGGAAGCTGAGGATGAGGATGAGGACATCCATGCATGCCCGGAACAGAAGCAACCAAATATCCAGCAGCCTTTCTGAAATCATAGTGAGCCAATTCTGCAATCCAACGTGCTTCTGCAGGAACACCGACAATAAGGGTAGCAAGAAAACCAGCTAACTGAGCAGCAAAATCTCCAATTACAATATTCTTTGACCCTAGAATTGCTGGAGAAAACAGGGATAAGTAATCTCGAGTGCTTCTACGAGGAAAATCTTGCCACCAGACAGTATTTGTCACATGAAACCACTGCACCACAGATAGGTTTGAACGATTAACCAACAAGAAGTAGCCTGATTGGTCAGTGACAATTACTATATGATCAAATCATTACACTACCATAAGTTCGTGAAGACAAACAACAGTATTAGAAGACAAGACTCTATGAAGTCTAGAATTTGTCTAAACTGACTAACTGGGAAAGGCTTAAAAGCAAGAGATAAATTACCTATACAAAAATAGAGATAATAGATTGTAAAGTAAGCATGCAGACAAGCAAGGGTTTGCTGTTGATGGGATTCCTGTTTTATATATAGTAAATAGGTATATAAATATTACAAATATGAAATATGAATTCATCAACTTCAATGTTTCGTATATTGAATATTTACATTCGATAAGAACTAAATACATTAGATTACAAATAGATATGTCAAAGATAATCAATCATCTATGGCATCCTTGTATTAATACAGCACAAGTAGAGGTCTGCACATAACAATTTATAATTTTACTTTCTAACCTCTGCCCATGGTTCATCCCATTAACTATGGATTCAACATTAGCTATAAAACACAGATTGGCCTTAGGAAGGGACCATTTTTAGCCACAAAATGTGATCACTGTTATGAATAAATATATAGGAAATAATGTAAATGATAATAATTGATAATGATTAGTTAATTAGTAATTAGGCAGAAAAGTCATGTCGAAATGAGACATGACTCTCCATGAAGAGGCACTTGCATAGTATATAAGCATACCTCTCTCTCTCATTTATATCATTCTTATTCACACATTTAATATATAATACTAGGTTGCACGAAACAGGGAAACGGGTATGAGTTTCTGAAATGGGAAGCGATACGAAACGCGACCTCCCAAATTCTGGAAACGGGGAAACGCGAATATATATATATATATATTATATATATATATATATATATATATAATATATTATATATATATATTAAATATATATATATGTGTGTGTGTGTTGTGTGTGTGCAATCATAAAGCCATAAATGATACATTATGATTTATTACATTTAAACATTAAGATTTAATTTATATCACATTTACTCATGAATGATCACATAATGAAAATAAAAATATCGGAATATCCAAAAGCAACCTTTATTATATATCCAAATCTCAAAATCAGCCTTTATTTATATTAATATATGAAGCTGCAAGTACAATAAAGACTATAAGGCTACAAGAGAGAGATCCAAATCAGGATTTTCTACATCCACATCCCATTCTTTAGAAGGACCACTGTTGTATTGGGAGTCTCCTCCTACATAGTCGAACGACCTTAGTGCTCTTGATTAAATACAAGTTTCATACCCTAGTACCCTACATGCTCTTGATTATTGGGAGTTTCCACTGCATAGAGGGCATGGTTCTCTTGATTAAATACAAGTTCCATACCCTAGTACATGATAAAATCCAATGGAAACATTGCAATCCCCCCAATCCTGAAATCCTGCAAAACAGATAAGTCTGCTGGATTTTGAGTGAGATCTAAAATTCTACTTTCTCCATATGAAATCCAATGAGGGCGAAACCACTCTCAAACATCCTGAGTCATTTCATGGTAATGTTAAAAATTTAAGTAAAAGTGATATTCTCCTTGATTTTTCATTTTCATCTTAAAGGAGAATATCATCTTGACACCATTATTTTTGGACCAATGTCCCCAGAAAAACCCATTGCAGGAAAACCGGTGCAACTATCTGAGGGTTTTCTTATTAAGCAATATCAGAGTACAATCTGGGTGTCGAAACTGGCCTACCCAACAGAGAATTTCCTTAGCAGCTATACCTTACAGTTTGAGAGAAATCTCTTGGCTGAAATCCCAGAAAATCCTTCTGGCAACTCCTCAGCACAAAACTGCTTTGCAACCCCAGCGTCTGTCGAAACTGGACTGTGTCAGCCCCTCTCTGTCTCACACTAGCCCTACGTCCGCCTTTCTAGGCCTATGTCAGCCCCAGAAGGCCCTGCGTCATCTCTGGGAGCCTTTGCGTCAGCTACACTAGCCCCTCTGGTGCTCTGCGCAGCACTTGGCTACCTCTGTGTGGGCCCTTGCTGGCTCTGCGTCACCCTCCTTGGCTTTTGCGCTACTCTCCCGGCACAATCTCTGCCTTCTTTGTTTCTCTGTACTTAATGCCCCTCAGCTGCTCTCCCGATCACTGATTCTATCTCTCTTAGCAAACCCCGCTCTAGAGAATAGAATAACTGATCATCTGGTGTACTTCTCCAAGTGACCCTCAAGCCTCCTCTTATACTTTTCTTGTTGACATCTCAACGGCCGAGATTAAGTCCCTAATCAACAGCTAAGATTAGATCTAGCTTAATCCATGTCTTTTGGACCACTCTAACACAAATTCGTATTAGTACACATTAATATTTTATTTTCTCTAAGTTTAGACTTAGGGACTCCATTAAAAATATTAATTATTTTAATATCTTCTGATCTATTTAGAATCTGCCCAAACCCTTTCTGGGTATTGGAGATCTCATGTGCCCCAACCTCTACACCAATTTTCGTGGCTAGAGCACATCCGATGCTACCCCAAATCAACACTCCCTCTTAGCGAGGATTATGCTCTAGCAATACTCCTCACTAAGTATTACTCTAATCATCTGGCATCTGTACCTGTGTTGATGCTAGGCCTTCCTGCCCAAAATCCTCTGCATTGCTGCCTCTTATACTGCTCCCTATGGTTCTTCCACTGCCACTACTGCATTTGTACGATAGCTCCCTCTGCGTTAGTGTTGTTGCTGGTCCTTTCTCCCAGCACTTCATCCGCACTACACCTCCTCTCATCATGTTGCATTGTGCTACCCACTGCTGCACCGCAACTCAATTACTGAGAAGTAACTGATCTCGCAACTCTAACCTCTTTGTTGGGCTAGAGACCCTCTTGATGTTGAAGCTCCCTCTGCCGCTGACAAGTGCTCCCTCTCTGACCTCTGCACTACTGCAAAGACTCCCTACATCTCGCACTGTTGCACACCTCTCTGTGCCATCCTACACTGATGCAACACTCCCATGCCTCTCGCACTGTTGCAGCCCGTTAGCCTCGCGTTGTCTTGGGACTCATACACTGTAGCTCTCTCTGTCGCTCCATCCGCATCCATCTCTACCCGACTTAGTCAGTCCGACTACTCCTCTTTGGAGCTCCCGTAGCAAGGTATAATCCAAGAGGCTGGGTACCTCGAGGATCCTGCCCCTCATCGCCTGTAGTCTGCCTAACTACAACTCGATGTCTCCCCACTTTCGCTCAAGTGGCATCTGTGCACTCATGGCACAATCATCGTTTGTCAAAACTTCCTTTTCTGCCAGTGCTGGCACTGCCTTAGTCTCGGAAGACTCTCTCTTACTCTTCTTCCTTGGGCATTGGGTCGCATAATGACCCATCCCCCCACAGTGGAAGCACTTGATCTTGGAGAGATCTTTCTTCTTCCGCTTCTCCTGCTTTCCCTTAGATGCTAGGGCCACATCCTCCTCCTGCTGAACTTTGATCCCTTTGCTGTTGCTACCTGTCTTTGACTACCGTCTGATCTCTTCCTGGCGAAGAGCTGCCCACATCTCATCCCAAGGTAGGAGAGTTCCTCTGCCCAGGATACTCTGGACAAACACTTCCCAATCTTCTGAGACAGCATTCAGGGTTGTCCTCACCATAAGCTCCTGATCTGGTGTCGCTCCTATAGCAATCAACTGGTCTCAAATCTCATTCAGTCCTCCGAGGAAGGTGTCAATCGATTGACCCTTCTTCATTTGATACGACCTCATCTGGTTCTCGAGCAGCATTCTTCTCTGCATATAAGAATGTTCGTACAGGTTCTTGAGAGCCTCCCACATCTCAACTGTCATTTCCTTCTCGGCTATATGTGGTACCACATGATCCTTGACCCTGTCAAGGATAATGCACTTGGCCCTCGCCATCGCCTCTTCGTACTTGTCGTTATCATTGGGGTCGACTATGATAGCTATAACCTTCAAGGCGAAGTTCTTGACACGATTCCTATCAAGCACTGATAAGATTCTGGCCTTCCAGACTGTGAAGTTCGATGCTTTGTCCAGTCTATCCTAGTCTCTTACCCCGTGTAGTGCCATGACGCTCCTCTATTTCCCTCCTCGAAGTTCTCTGTTTGACTCCTCTGAGTCTCTTCTTCCCGTCTGGAAGTTCTCTTCTGGACTCCCTTTGAGTCCTGATTTCCCTCCTGAAAATCCTTCTGTCACTTGTCGAGATGCCCCCTACTCTGATCGTCTTGTGCAACTGCACTGTTGATCTCGATTCCTTAGCTAGAAACCCTCAGTAACAACTCCTCTAGCCCGACTCCATCAGGTACTGTTGTGACTACAGTACCTCACCATCTCCACTCTGCAATATTTCTGCAGCCTTCTAGACTCCAGCAACTGCCTCTCCGTGAACTGCGTCAACTCCTCTATACCTCACGCTAGATCTGCATCACCCCAGATGGGTCTACATCAGCCCCGGGATGCCCTGCGTTAGCCCTCAGGCCCTCTGCGACAGCAACGTTGGCCTCTTTGAGGCTCTACGCAGCTCCCGGCTTCTTCTGTGTGGCTCTGGTTGGCTCTGTGTCACACTTCTTGGCCTCTGCGCTGCTAGAAGCAGCTTATGTCTCCTCGGGACAGTTATTTTCTACTGCTATTTCTCTTCTCGGCTGATGTCTCTTAGTCCTCCTCTGATCTGCAATCACGCTCTGATACTATGTTGAAGTTTCTAAGTTTACTTACTTTAGAAACCCTTCATGCACTTTTTCTTATTTATTCTTACCTACTTGTTATTTTCTTTAACAAGTTATTTACAAAGTAAATACTGAAAATAAACACCAGTGCATGCTCAACATATTAAAGATTGGCAACTAAAAGAAACAAGAACAAACACGCCACATGACACCATTATTTTTGGACCAATGTCCCCGGAAAAACCCAATGTAGGAAAACCAGTGTAGCTATTTGAGGGTTTTCATATTAAGCAATATTAGAGTACAATCTGGGTGCCGAAATTGACCTACGCAACAGAGCATTTCCTTAGTAACTATACCTCACAGTTTGAGAGAAGTCTACTAGCTGAAACCCCGGAAAATCCTTCCGGCAGCTCCTTAGCACAAAATTGCTCTACAACCCCAACGTCTGCCCAAACTGGACTGTGTCAGCCCCTCTCTGTCTCACGTTGGTCCTATGTCAGCCCCAAGAGGCCCTGTGTCAGCTCTGCGAGCCTCTGCATCAGTTGCGCTCACCCCTCTGGTGCTCTGCGCAGCACTTGGCTGCCTCTGTGTGGCCCTGCGTGAGCCTTTGCTGCCTCTATGTCACCCTCCTTGGCTACTGCGCTACTCTCCTGCCACAATCTCTGCCTTCTTTGTTTCTCTGTACTCAATGCCCCTCAGCTGCTTTCCCAATCACTGATTCTATCTCTCTTAGCAAACCTCGCTCTAAAGAATAGAATGACTGAACATCTGGTGTACTTCTCCAAGTGACCCTCAAGCCTCCTCTTAAACTTTTCCTGTTGTCATCTCAACAGCCGAGATTAAGTCCCTAATCAAAGGCTAAGATTAGATCTGGCTTGGTCCATGTCTTTTGGACCACTCTAACACAGATTCATATTAATACACATTAATATTTTATTTTCCCTAAGTTTAGACTTAAGGACTCCATTAAAAATATTAATTATTTTAATATTTCCTGATCTGTTTAGAATTTGCCCAAACCCTTTCTGGGTATTGGAGATCTCATGTGCCCCAACCTCTCCACCAATTTTCGTGGCTAGAGCACATTCAAAGCTACCCCAAATCAATAGCTGAGAGCCAACATCTTGTGTTCTTGTCTCTTTTTTTTGGTAACTGTTTGATGAAGAAAGAAAACACACACTAATAATAATAAGAGAAGATTATGCTAATAAGAAAAGTAAAAAATACTTCACAAATAGTTATCATCATCAAAAGAATCTCATCATACCTAGATGCCCTAGACTCTTCAACATGGTATTAGAGGTAAGGTGACACATCAAGGAAGGCCATCTCAAGAACACACAAAGGTTGAAGCATGAAATCTACAAGCAAGGGTTCCATATCCATCAAAGACAAGGAGGATTACCATCTCCTCTCCTAGATCCATCAAGAACAACAACCATCCTGAGAACAAAGAAAGAAGAAAGCCTTCCATCTAAAGGCATCTACAAGAAGGTACATCCAAGAAGAGTCTCCATCAAAGATCCTTCATCTTCAAAGAAAGGCACCCAAAATATAGGTTCATCATTGAAGACCTCTAGATCTACACATTGAGAAGTTTTCATCAACAAGCAAATCTATCACAAGGCACCTTGAAGGAAACATCATCAAGAACGCCAAAATCTAAGAAGTCGAATCATCAAATCTTCAAGGAAGCAACAAGATCTCTTCACAACAACTCTCTCAAGTAAGTATTTTTATGTCCTCTTCTGAACATATCAAAATGTTTTTTTGCAAGGAAAGCAACAAATTGGTTGGGACTGCTAATTTCCTTGCATGGAAAAGGACGATTGATCTACTTCTCAAAGAAAATGAACTTATGGCCTACATCAAAGGGAGTGTCACTGTTCCTGCTAAGGAACAAATTCAATCCCTAGCAAAGTACAATAAGGATGAAAAAAAGGGCTCAAAGGATTCTGATACAATCCATCAACGACCCTCTCATTCCTTATGTTTCCAAACTTGAAACATCTAAAGAAATCTATGGTAAGCTAGTGGAGCTATTCTCAATTAGTACAACTAGAGAAGTGATATCGTTGCGTAATGAACAATATAAAATGAAGATCTCCAAGGAAGAGGGAATAGCTCCCTACTTCATGAAGGTCTCTAAGATGAGAGACCAACTGCAAGGACTAGGAAAAGTTATGTGAGATAGAGAAATGACAATTGTGGTGCTCAATGCATTACTTGACGAATGGGGCAACTTCACATCAAGTATATATGCCAAGAAAGAAGCTACCTCATTGAATGAACTTTGGTGTCTATGCAAAATTGCGGAGACTAGACTCAAAGACTAGACTCAAAACCAAAGATGATGTGGGATCAAAGGAGCAAGTATTTGCTGCTATGGCCAAGAGAAAAGGAAAATCTGGCAAGTTTGGTCCACAGAGAAAGGGTAAAAGAGATATGCCCAAAGTCCAATGCTTTGGTTGCCAAGAGTATGGGCACTACAAGAGGGATTGTCCTAAGTTCAAGAAGGACAACAATAAGTTAAAACATGAAGAATCCCACATTACCCAAGAAGTGAAAGAAGAAGAAAAGGCAGAAGAAGGAGGACCCTCCAGATCTTTACTATGACTAAAATCAACTTCTTCACGTAAGTCTTCTTTAAAGTTTTGGGTATCATAGGAACATGTAGCAGTAGGATAGAATGTATGATGTATGAGAATGACACCTTCAGGAATATAGGAGCATTATGTAGAGATAGATCAAATAGAGATGTCCATATAGGAAGGATGTAACCATTGAATGACCTCATCAATGCATAAAGGAATGATCATGACCATGAAGAATCATCTTAGAAAGCTACTATCATCAACAAGAAGGAGCATTTGCAGAATAAAGGATCCTCCAGTGGAATCTTCAATAGAGGGTTCATGACTTTCAGGAAAAGCAGATGTCTTGATAGGAATTCCACTTATGGGGGATTCAAGAAAAGGATGATATGTAGGCAAGGAAAGATGTGGCAAAGCAAAGGAGATTGAGGTAATGTCAATCTAGGAAGCTGTCAAAGGAAGTTGAGATGATCAAGGAAAGATCTAAGATGAGGTATGTATGCATCTATGTTTTCAGTTAGAATCATGTCATCATTTGTAAGCAAGGGGAAATGCTCTAGAAGCATGATCAAGAATAATATGAGATATCTTTCATTAAGATATGCATGAAAGCATGGTTCACACATTGAAAAAGATCAACATGAGAAATGATTGCCAAGAGAACCTATAAAGAAGCATGTGGGAAAAGAAATCAAGAATAAAAGGACACCATGGACACTAGGAATCAACATCCAACAGATTTGTTAAAGACATCTCCTGAAAGAAGGCAAGAGTACTCTGACAAAGGAAGAAAAAAATCAAAGGACCCTTGACACCTGGAGAGGCCTTCGAGATATAAAAATGCAAGATGTTGATGATTCAAGCCAACAAGATGGGATGATGGAAAGCCATCTCGTAAGGTACTATTTGATTTAATATTATGCTTTGATTTATTGAATAATATTTGGATAGGTTCATGCAGGGCTACTGGAACAAGGGTTGTAAGTACAAGTACAACTAGCATTCATGTGGTGGACAGAAATTCTTGAAAGAAACATGACGAAGAAGAAGGAGCCATATGACGAAGGTTCCAAACGTGTATCAAGAAGGCCACTTTCCATGAAGAAAAGAATGACATGACGAACTATGAAGAAAAGTGATCGATGGTTGATGCCCTACAATGAAGAAGCTCAACTAAATTTCATGACATCGAGGAAAGAAAATGATCAAGTAGCTAAAGGACCCACAAGAAGTTGTTGATGAATAAGGATAGTCCCTAGTTGAAGAGGGAGCTCTGACAAGTCCCTAATTAAGAGGGACCTTGGGCAAGTTCCTGGTCAGAAGGAACTTGGGTACATTCCTTTACAGGAATGGGCATATTTTCCCTAGCTGAGACGGAGAGATAGACACAACATTCTTGTCTTCACTGGGGAAGAAAGAATGGAGGATTGGGTAATCATTTGGCATTCGATGCTCTTTGAAGATGTGTAGGGCATCCAAGATAAGAGTAGACAAGAAGACCGATATTCTTTGAGGGCTGGGAACCCAAGACAAAGATAGTCCTAGAAGGTCATACTCAGTGAACACCCGAGTGGGTATGTACCTTGAGAGACAATGATGAAGGTGTCTATAGTCATTGGTCTCACCAACATTGTGCTCTAATCTAATGAGAGATAGAGTTGTCAATCAAGGACTTCTTGTGGAAACAATGTTGGTTACTATGATGCTAGAACAGATGGATTGCCAAACTTGTTTCTCTTATGTGAATTCTTTAGATTGAAAATGCCCAAACACCTTGTAATGATTTATGAATACCTCCCTCGTTAAGAGGGCATGTTGAAGAAAGTGTAACTAGGTCTAGTCTTCATAAATGTAATTTTGATCTTTGTACTTGTAAAAGAAAAGAATTATTATTTTTTGTCATTATCAAGAATGGGTAACTTGCCCATTTGATAGGTCAAGCACATATTTAAGTGCTTCTAGGAAAGTCAAAGAGTCAATGTAATTGTTGAAGACCCATGTGGGCATGTTACACTATGTAAATCTATGTATTAGAGTCAAAGAAATATGTCAAAAGAGATCCTCCAAAGCAAAGACAAGTCTCCTCTTCGAGTCGGCTCAAAGAAATGAATTTTTGGTGCACTTAAGGACATGTCAGCCTCACTAGCTCAAGTCAGACCAAATAGGAAGTAGAGACTCCTATATATAGGGCAGTTCGACCTCATCAATAGACCATCAAGCTACCTCTGAAGTCAGCGAAGAAGAGAGTCAAGAAAGAGGTGTGAAGAAGAGAAAAAGGTTGCTTCTAGGCCAGCGAAGAAGAGAAGAAAGAAATCCGAATTTTTGGGACTGTTTTAGGGCCTTTTTTCAACACATGTGTGAAGGAGAAAGAGATCATTCTGCTGCCATATCAAATGTGTGATTTCAGTCATAAGAAGTAGCTCGGTTGGGTTAGAAGAGATCAGCAATCCAAGTCTCCTCATCAAGCGAAGAAGGGGACACCTAAAGCGAAGTAAAGAGGCAAGTAACAAGGTCTATTTTAAGCCCTAGATCAGCCACAAGTGCGAAGAAATCAGATCTGCAGCAGGGTTAAGAGGGCCAGCCTCTAACTCAGAGATACACTAGAAGAAGAGGCTCATTATCTAGTCCAAGTCTCAAGGAGAAGAAAAATTTCCAAGCGAAGGACAGGAAGGCACCAAAGAAGAGGTCTTTAAGGAGACCTAGGGTTTCTGCAGTTGCCGGAAAACGAGCGAAGGAAAGTGCCATCAGTTGCCGGAAGAAGTGCGAAGAAAAAGATCAAGGTGCAGTACAGAAGGAGGTATTGATTGAAGGATAAAAAGGAAGTTGCAAAAGCGAGATTGTGTCTTGTGCTTGGATGATCTACCGGTCAAGAATCTAGGATTTGGCATTTGTCAATTGAAGCTTCAATAAGAGAAATTTACAGAAGGGTTTTCCTCTCTAAGAGAGGGAGGTTTTGCCCTGGCTGAGAGCCAACATCTTGTGTTCTTGTCTCCTTCTGTTTTGGTAACTGTTTGATGAAGAAAGAAAACACACACTAATAATAATAAAAGAAGATTGTGCTAATAAGAAAAGTAAAAAGTACTTCACAAATAGTTATCATCATCAGAAGAATCTCATCATACCTAGATGCCCTAGACTCTTCAACAACCTTATCATTTACTCTTCGATGGTTGTCAATATATGACAGTGATTCTTACCACAATCTCATTGTGTATAAGTTGAATAACTTCAAGAACCAAAGGCAATAAAACAATCAACTTCACAACCTAGGTAGAACTATATGCGCTAAGTCAATCATTGATTTCAAATTTCTAGTGGAATTAAAAATATTTCTAGACAAACTTTAAACGGTTAGTTAGGGTTAATCATCTTATGGAGAGGCAACATAATTATGAGAGGGGTTATCCATCTTTAAAAATCTATATTCCTTCATTAGAAAGGGTAAGAGATCTTTCCTTAGAAATAAGGGTAAGTTTTGTATTAAGCTAAATAACATTAATAAAACTAAAGAAAATATTTTTAAACTTCTAAACATCTCCAACGTTCACCTAATAAGAAGCCCTTACTTATCCCTCCAAAATCCTATAAAAAGAGACCTTAAAGCCTCCTAAAACACATTAATTTTTCAAAGATATAACATTTCTTTCTCTCTGAAATTTTCGTCCAAAATAAAAGATTTATGTGGCAATTTAAGGTTCGATTCTCTGTGGCTAGGGCAGCAACTTCACTCCACCTTTATCTAATCTGCTCGGCCTTCAAGGTAAGTTCAGTTTTGTTTATAATTGGTATTGGATAAGGCATTACAGCCCTCCGTCCTCCCATTAAATTTTTGTTGCAGACTTTCTTCCCTGTGGTTAGGGCACACTTTCAAGAACTAGCAAAGTGTAAGATTCGGTTGATTTGCTGGACAGACTTTGTTTTTATTGCCTTAGAAAAAAATTGTGGCTTGGTCTGGATGATGGGTTGGAAAGGCAACTTGTAGGAAGAAGACCAAATGTCTGTTTGTGTGAAACCCTCATCCCTCAACGAGGGCTAGGCTGCAGGCTTATTGTGACAATGGTTTGATTTTGAACTAGCGAAGGCCAGTTAGTTTAAGGCATGTCCTTCTTGCATTACAAAACTCTGCCTTCAAGGGCTTCAACCAAAGCAGTTTAATTATTTCAGGCGCCGTCCTATTCCTGCGGCTAGGGCAACCTCTAAGATGCAAGGGTTCTGATCAGCATAGTTAACAAATTATTTGACAATAATCTCCTTTGTGTTAGTGACTTGTGATGTGATTGCAATGGTTACCTTGACTTATAAACTCGATGCCTTATAGCGACACCTACAATCGCATAACAAAGCAGAGTTGGATTTAATGATCTAGAATATGCGTATCCAGCAGTTAGACAACAGTGAAGAAGCATTACCTTAAGTGAAAGACATCCTGCGTATATGACAGGACATTAACATGTAGTGACTATATGTTATGAACACGTTGATATTAATGCAACATCTTAATTTGACTTGACATGGTAGTGATGAATGAAACTGATTATGGCAGTGACATAACGTTGACTGTGGTAATGTTGAAGCAACAACATTCATATACTATATGTCTTTTGTAATAGCTATGCTTGTTGACAAAACTGAGAAGGGTGAATTGAGTTAATACCTAGACATAAGTTATAACTATTGGACCTAACATACAAATGCTTAACATTTGACCTGATACCTTAACTATGTTAAGTTTGACTCATAGACTGATAAATGCTTGACAGTGAGTTGACAATTGTTAGTTGTAACAAAAATTGACTTGACATTGTGACTTTGTAAGACAGTGCAACAGTGAAGTAAAGTAACTCCTTGAGTGTAGATATGCACATGTGACAGCAGCTCTTGTGTATGACATTATCATGACAATATCTATGTGTGACAATGTATTGACATGAAACATTGACCTAACTTGACTTGACAAGTTGTGAACAGTATAACTTAAGATAACAGTGATTTATGTATGTGTTACAGTTAGTTAGACTTGAGTTGACATTGGTACATGAACATGGCCTTATGTTAGTAAGCATTGATGTAACAACTAGAGTATACGAAGACTTGAACGCAACAGCTAAGCATATGATGAACTTGACTGGTAACATGACAGTTGACAAATGTCTTGACTTTGACTTGACTTGACTTGACAATATATGATAGCAATACATTACTTAGTTACTATTAGATATGACATTGACAGTGAGTTGACACCTTGACTTTGACTGGACCTATAGATTGAGGTACATAGATATATGATAATGATGAGCTAGGGATTTGTCTTGTAGTAATGACCTAGGGATTTGTGTACAATGACACAATTGTAACCTTGCAGGGCAGCAGATGAAGAAGCAACCTGTCTCATAGGCTATCTTTAGCCTCGTGGACGTTAAAATAATTTCTTTCTTTCTTCTTTCATTTAGTTGTACAACATATTGATGTAAAGATGGATAGCAGGATTTGATCAGCTGAGCAGCAATGTTTAAACGTATGCTGGTAGCTCACGTGAGGCACCTTGGTTTGTGCCATCATTTGATAGCAGTGCCAGATAGTTGCAGCATTGTGAGCAGTATGGAACAGTGAAGCAGCATGAAGTATGATTTTCTGCGTATGAGCCTTGATACTTGTTGATTCGTGACGTGCAGTGGTAGCCAGCATTGTGAGCTCTTGATGTATAGTAGTGATCAGATGTGCAGTGACAGTATCAGTTTGAGCAGCAACAGTGATGTACAATTCTCAATGATGTGCAGTGATCAGTGATGAGCAGTGTTCAGTGATATTCAGTGGGTTGACTTGGCAGTGGTCAGTTGAGTAGTTTTGTGCAGCAGGACTTGAAGGGATATACATATCGTTCAAAGCATTATTATTTTCATTACAAACTTCTTATATTGATTCAAAGCACAGGGGGATCCAGTCTAAAAATTGTGAAACGTGGTTCAACGGCTCTTCACGGTGGCAAGGTGGTGCAAGGAGTGATTGGAGTCACCTTCAGGTTGTGTACTAAGAACACTTTAGGGTGGCAGGGTGGTGCTAGGGCAAGTTGTAGCCTACACAGTGTTGAAGAATCTAGGGCAACCAGTATTAAAGTGATTCTTCTTGACATGATAATAATTTGTGAAGTTCTTTTGCAATTTTTCTTAGCTTGATCTTCTTATTATTATTAGTGTGTGTGATTACTTCATCAAACTGCTATCAAAAACAAAGGGACAAGAACACAAGATATTTGGCTTTCTGCCAAGGCCAAAACCTCTCCCTCTTGGGGAGGAAAACCCACACAAAATTCTTCTTATAGAGATTTCAATTGACGAATACCAAGACCATGACCCTTGACCTATTCTACCATTCCAAGACCAAGACATCAATCCCTTTCTTTGTCACTGTTGAGATCATCATCATCACTGCTGCTATACTTATGTCATCACACTATTGTTGCACCTTCACTAAGATCATCTTTGCAGCTCCTTCACTGAGATCATCATTGATGTACCTTCATTGAGGCATAGTTTTAAAAAACGGCCGAGTTGAACCGAGTTGATGCCCTCCGGAGTGACTCGGCCTATGAAACGGCTCATTTAGCCGAGTCAGCCATGACTCAGCCGAGTCATGGTTGACTCGGCCAACTCGGCCGTTTCCGTATTGACTCGGCCGAGTCATACACAACGGCCCGTAACCCAAAATAAACAGTGATTTAACAATTTTTTTATGAATTTTTTGGGGGTTTGCTGATTGGTTTGGACTCTGTTGTCACGCAGATTGGCACGACAACGCTCAGACCGGGGGCTGTCACTCTGATCCCTGATCCCTCCGTTTAAGCCTGTCTCCCGCGGCTAAGGGGGGTAGACCCTATGAGATAATGAAGACCAACTGGCAAACAGTTGGT
>APFE030649830.1:237046-297291 GCA_000404065.3 Pinus taeda | reverse complement strand
TGATTGTGGAAGCTAAATATCCACAAGTGTTTTGGACACCTTGCATTGTCCATTCATTGAACTTAGCACTGAAATCCATTGCTTCTGATGTGCTTTGGATTGGTAACATTATTGAGGATGCACGACATATCCGTAACTTTGTGCAAAATTATACAAATTCTCTCACTATCTACAAGGAGTACAACAATCTATCATTGTTGAAAATTGCTGATACACGGTTGGCCTCTTCATTCATCATGTTGAAGAGGTTGAGGGAGATCAAGATGTAAAAATTTCTCATTTCCCATTCCGGTTTTCAGTTTCACCTTATTTCTCCAAAATAGTTAAATGCCTTTTCCCATATCTATACATTCAACAACTGAAAAATAACTTTTGCTGAAAACACAAATTCTAGAAATATTACAGAATGCTGGAAAATGCAGAAACAAAAATTAGCACATACAAACAACCATTCAACACATTTACACACAGTGATTTTTGGTCAAGGTGACCCTGGAAAAACCCCCTACAACTCTTGGGGAAAATCAGTTCGAAAGCTCCTTATTTCTGGAAAATGCTTTTTACAGTGAGAGAAATATTCAACAAAAAAATCAGCGAACAAACTTTTACAACTTATCTCGTTTTCTGTGCCTCACAGCGAACTGGAAAAACTTGCAAACAACAAAAGAGAACAACAATAAATGCTGTACGACCTCCTCGATTTTTGTGCCCAAATTTCAGCCTTAAATGTTGCTGTATGAATTGCCTAGAAAAGCGTGCAAGCTGCCATAAATGTTGTTGTACGGTTTTCCTCTATTTCTGTGCAGAAAACAACAGTACGATTGTACAGATTTCTGCCTAGAGAAGCATGCCAAGGTACAACCACTTGCTGTACGACCTCCCTTGAAAAAACGTGCCAGCAAACTTCAGATTTTCTTCTCCTCGATTTCTGTGCTAACTTGCTGTACGACCTCCTTGGAATCTGAACCAAAACTGTTGTACGACCCTTCTAGAAAATCGTGTTCAAAATCTGCCTTTCACTGTGTGCTAACTCAGCTGTACGGACTTGCTGAAATGCTGCCTTGGAATGTGTGCCAAGCTGCTATTTCTTTCTCTTCACTGTCCAGAAATCTCCCTTCTCTCTTGCTCTCCTTCTCTCAATCTGCTCATGAAAGAATAATATGACATTTTCCTCCTTTCCCTCCTTTAATCTAACCCTAAGTGACTTTTGGGGAATCCCTAAATCCAATGGCTGAAATAGATTGAGATCGATGGCTGAGATTAAATGAACATTTAAATCTCACTTTCTATTTTTAATTCACCCACTTTAATAAAGACCCACTTAGTCATTTATTTCCAAAGTCACTTTTCCTTTCTAATTTTTCATTGACTTTATAAAAGTCACTTTAAAATTAGACTTAGTAACTTTATCTCTTAAAGTCACTTTTAAATTAGATTTTAACTTTATAAAAATTATAAAGTCACTTTAGGAGAAAAATTAAAATCTTTTGGACACTCTTCCTTAGGCCAAAGATCAAAGCCTAAGGGAACCACCTGTCCTCTGGTACCAAATTTCAACATGAAATACTCCCCATTGTGACCAGATTGTACCCTCCTCTCCTGGGACTTGATGGGAAAAATCTATGAAGTCCAAGCTCATCCTGCCCAGGCATCTTCATGATGCCAACGTCTACCCGTCCACTACCAATCTCGGTCCTGAGCAACAACAGGTAAATCTGCCTTGCCATATAGTGGGGGTCTCAGTGATCCCCCATGTGTCAAATCCAAGGTGAACAAGATCACCCTCTGCCATGTCTCTAATCATCACAAAGTGGAGTGACCTGTCAACTGAGTAAATCCCCAGATCCCATAACAAGATTCACTGCGACATAGTCCTGATGACTATTGGAACCCTCCTGTTCCATATCTTTGCTCCCTGTATGTAATCAATGTATAGACTCTGCATGTCGTGAATCAACCAGGTGAACTCAAAATTGCCCTGCGCCTGCCATAGCACATCGTGAAATCTGTGATCCTGCCTCCTGAAAGTGCATCCCGATACTGCCTGGAGTCCAAACATCTGCCTATAGACGAGGTCTACCATCCACTACACCTCATGCTCATATAATGCCTCAAATTGTCTCAATGAAAGTGCATCATGCAGCTCCCTTGCAATCACCCCCCCAAGTGCGAGCCCAGGGGTGGAACATATGCTACCTCGGCGGTAAACCACGCCATCGCTAAGCCTGTCTTTGTCGGCTCATGCATCCACCAAATGTCTCATCTGGAGAATCTCTCTCTTTCCCATGATACAATGTGTCTCATCCATCTGCCTAGGGTGAGCCTCCCATGTCCTGCTGCCTGTACTGAGAGCATCAAAGGGCAGCGAAGAGTAATCCTATGGACATCCCTCTCTTCGCCTCGGATCTGCTGATAACCCAATCGAAGACATGTCTCCGTTGAATATGTTGTCCCTAGATTCTCAACAACATCCCCATCAGTCCAAGGTGAGTCGCTCCTGACTGTAAATATAATGTCCATGCCCATAAGTCTCCTTGGAGGCCACACTCACGAGCCCATTGTGTCGCACCATATGTCACTGCATACCACCAAGTATCCCTGTACTCAATGCAATGTGAGCCACTCCTCCTACCCCACAACGCAATCCAACACACTATGGCACACCACAATGCACCTCCATGTCCACCTGCCAAACACTACTCAATGTTGGATGCTCCTACGCATCCCTGGGTGTCATGGCCTAAAGTTGTGATAATACGCTTTGGCCTGCACAGGGATGACATCATCACCTCCATAGTCACATCACCAGGTCCTCTGATGAATGGATCTCCATAATCTTGGATAAGTGGATCTCCCATCCTGACCCTCCCTAAGAGATCTAACATGTCAATCTCCCTATGTACATGTAGGGGTGTCCCTAAGGTGTTGCTCGTCGACGACCATTGAGCCCCATATACACATGGGAAATCCTCCTCTCCATACAAGGAACTATCCAGTGGCTTGTCAATGCCACCACCTCTGAACAACCTCCTCCCAAGGTACATTGATCATCCTATGCCCCCACACACAGCCAACATGCCAAGACAACTCATGGAGTCTTCCTACCCCTTTATCAACTTGACCTATCATGGGTGTTGCCCAAAACTCTGGGGGGAATATGAAAATGGGGGTGATTCCAATCATTGGATCCACCATCCTGCTACTACCCTGACTGACACAATCCATGGAGTAGTGGGGAGTCCCACCTAGGTCCCAATGATGATCCAACCCTCGAGCCCCTCTAGAAAAAACCACAACCGTTGTTGAACTATGCTCCCGACCATGGATGTATCCAAAAACCTAGTCAGCCCTATCACGTACCAACTAAATAACTCGTGCCAACCAACCCCATGAGAAGGATCAAATGAAGGGTCCCCAAATACATAGCAAGTCCATCATGCGAGTGTTGCGCCCTACGCAACTCATGTCGCCTCGTCTCGCTAACCCGATCAACATATACAATCTGCCTAAATAACTTAGGCACTCTCCCTCCAACGTGCAAAGGTAGCCTAACAATACTACAGGCCCCACCTACGTAAGCCTAAAGAGAGCTACTGAATGGAAGTACTGAAACTCTGCTAGCTTCATGTGCATCTATCTACTCCACGCTAATGGCAGACCCAAAAGATGACTGCCCATCCTCCTCCATCATGGACTCAACCAGAGTCTCAAGCTGACTCACCACAGATACCTCCTCAAGCATAACATCCTCATCTAGCTCACGCTTCTCAAGGTGCTCTCCATGTTGTTGTATGTAGCTATCGTCTAGGAACTATATCACAGCTCTAGGTACCTTTGTGCCTACTGGCACCTCGTCAATGGATGGTCCCATGGGTGTGTGCCCAACTGTCTCCACCAATGTACCAATCGAGTCTACCAAAGGAAACTCTCACAAGGGTGGGTCTTGTGTCATGCTATGTGTATCTACGTGCTCTTCACAACCCTGCGTGGCCTCAGCCTCATGTTCGACCTCTTCATCAATCTCCTGATGTCTAAAACCAGGTCTCCACCAGCAAAATCACCTCCGGGTCTCATCCTCTAACTGCCCACCTATACATGATGGTCCAACCCCTGAACTATACTTCTCCTTCCCCTGTTCATCCAAGGAATGAGGCATGGTAGGATGGTCAGACTGACCATAGGTGTGGGTGTTGTATTGCTGGGATGAGCATGTATGTACTTGGCTTTTGTGTTGATTATGTATTAGTCGTTGCATCCTCTCTAGAATCTGTTGGTTCTGCCTCACCAATTGTTGGCTTTGCCTCATCAACTCCTCCATGATCTTGCTAGCCTGCCCACCGCTGGCCAAGATCATGATCTGATACCACTGTAATATTCCTAGGGAATCTTTACAGTAAATAACAAATCAAACATAGACATAAAAACCATGAAAGTCAAACACACGAATCAATCCATGAAATTGCACCAAAAACTGTTTTGTTGAGCCATTTTATTATAATATGAAGAGGGTACAATGAGGTGCTAGAAAGAGTGCATCTGGGCTTGCTCAAGGCAAGCTAGCTAAGCCCAAATGAAGAATAAAAAGTCCCTCCCAAATCTGATACGGCTCTCTCCTTGGTCTGCACTAAAACTGCTAAGAAATATGTTGTTGGCTGTGAAGAACTGCTGCTAGGGCCTCCTCCGGTGCTCGGAAAATTCCAGGAAATTAGCCCTGAGCTCTCCACCAAAAACCCACAAAGGAATTGTCCAAATGTTGACATCGGAATTTCGGCCAAATTTCCCTTAGCTCCTCTTGTTGTTGGTTGAGTTGGGTCCCCTGTTTGACCCCTCAAATCTGCCCAGAAAATTTTGAAATTTTAGATATGAGATCCTTGTCAAAAACCCAAAAAAACACAGAAAGGGTTTCCCTTGGTTCCAACCTTCAAAATTTGACCCTTCACAGCTCCTATCAATCTCTGCTCTCCAAACTACAACAATCCTCCTCCAATGGCCCTTCAAATGAAATCCCAACAGCTCAACTCCTAAATCCTTCTCTCAAGCTTCCCCATAATCAGCTCCACCAATGACTGCGCAGTCCTGGGACAAGTCTACGCAGGCCCAACCAAATAAATTTGTCTTGCTGAGAAGGGCAATCTCAACTCGTGTAAATTATCTTCCTTCACCTGCAATTTGGACAAGGAATTGCCCAGTAATGGTATAGCCTCTAATTTCAACACCCTACTTCACCCAAGTGTTGTGTGATTCTTCTTCTGCGTCCAGGCTGAAGCTAAGGCAAATCGTACCAACTGAGACTGGTCCCCCAAGTCTCCACAAAGATGTGAGAATACCTCCCTAGGGTGGCACTCGTGGTCCACCGAAGAAGAGGGTGAGATTTCCCCTTGGAAATCTTTGGTGCTAAATAGCACTTGTGACTCAGTTGAACAGCTAGAGAAACAATGTATAAATGTCAAATTATCAAAAGATGCCCAATGTTGCCTTCAACCCTTCATTTATAATTGTTGCCTCACCTTTCCTTGTGGGTCCCTCATCCAAATATTTCGACCTCCTTTCCACAAAATCAATTTTTCCTCCAATGGGTGCGTATTCCATGAGGGGTGGCCCCCATATTCCACTAATATTGAAGTTTTTGATTTCTCCTAAGTCCCATGTACCGGAAATGTCTCCAATGCTCATATTACAAAATTGTGCTATGCTTAGCACTTCCCCAATAAACTTATTTAATCCTGTTAAATAAAAAAATCAAAATTGGGGATATCACAGTCATCTAGGCCAAACGAAATCCAATTCAACAACAATGTGTGCAGAGAAGATTTAACCAAATCCCTTGATTAGAGAGTTGCACAAACTTCGAGGAACATACAGTAGTTCGAATGAGTATGAAGTAAAGTGAGCAGTGGATGACCACATTGAGTGAAGGGATATCTGGTTCGAAGTATTCCGAATAGAAAGGGAAATTTGAAAATTAAGACGTATCCAAATTGGAAGGCTCATCCAGATTGAAGTGAGATGAATAGTGCAAAGTTATCTGGGCCTTTAAGGCATCGAGTTGTAAACACATCCGGGAGCGCGAGATTGTAAGTGGACTGCCAAGGAACCCGATCACCTAAATTCCAAATATTGGAATTAATTTGGGGTTTGATCAAGTTTAGTTATAATAGGGAAAAGTCAACATTCCAAGGTGAAAGTGTTAAACACCTTTTGAGTTAAACTCTCGATTCCATCCCTCGGTCCTATGACTTGACACAGTTTAGCGTCGGAGAGCTGAGGCTATAAATTTGAAATTCTACATGTACTTCATAAAGACTAGAGTTTGGTTGTCTTTGAAATGAAAGCATCGAGCAAATGAGAAAAGGTTGATCCACAACCCTGATTCAAAGAGAATTGTGGAATTCTCCCACAACGAGTTCAAAGGAGATTGATGAAGTATGAAAGAAAAGTTATGAATAGGGCCACCAAGTTTATAGATATAGTGGATGTTTTGGCATCACAACTGTGATATTCCCACTTAGCAAATGGTTTTAAGTGAGAATACATTTTTGTACAATTTTGATCATTTTGGGTTTTAGACTTAGGAAAAGTGGGTTAGAGGACCCCACTTTCAATTTTTGGCTAAGGAAGGCTCCAACATAGTGGAATGAAGCAAATCCAACACTTGGTGGATGGTGGGGGGCACCCTAAGAGGGAAATATGCACCCCTTAGGCAATTTGCCTTTTTGGAGGAAGAAAGTCAAGAAGGGGTCAATGCATGGGACCCACAAGGAGAGAATGAAGCCCAACGATAAAGAGGAGAAGCATACTTCATTTTGGAACTTTTGACCCTTTGACAAACTCATTCACCTAACACGCTTGAGCTGTTGAGCCAAGTCTGCAAGTGTTGTTCACAGCAAGAGGTTTCCAATGAGAAATCTCAACTCTTCTTCGGTGGACTCTGAGTGCCATCCTAGGAGAGCCATTGTTGTGTGGTGGAGTTGTTCCAGAGGTGTTTCTACAGGCAGATTCGTGGCTTTCTGGAGCAGTGGGGTCACAGAGAGGAACCACACTTTCCCAGGGAGAGCGAGTTGTATTGCAGCATCTGTTCTAGGCTTTAAGGAGCCATTTCCCTTGGGGATTAGCAACAATTTTGCAAAGGTTTGTAGGGGGTTTGGAGAGGCCACTCTACAAGCCAAATTCTTCTCTTCTGGGCTAGCGCAAAAATGATTGGTTTGGGGCCTGCGAAGTCCTTGGTGGAGGCCTCTCAGTTTGGGGGCCTGATCAGTGATTTTGGGGCTAAGTTGGCTTGGGGACATAAGGAGGAAATTGGGGGAGATTACTCAATACTTTGGAAGCAACGAGCAGTAGTATTCCCTGGAGGGTCGAATTACCCAGCCGTTAGAGGAGCAAGCCACAATTGGGGGTAGTTTATGAGGTTGGAACCAGGCCCAACCCTTTTTAGGTTTTTTTGGGTTTATTGACGAGAGGCCAAGATTAATTCAGCATAATTTTTTGAGCAGTCTCGAGGACTCAAATAGGGGTCTCTTCCCAATGAGTAGTGGAGATTTCTAGGGCATAAAAGAGGAGTCACATTTCAGCATTCAGGCATCTTGTTTTCTCACTTGGGATTTGTCTAGCTTGCCTTTAGCAAGCCCAAGGGCATTCACTCCATACTTCTATTGTACCTCCATTGATTTATAAGAAAATGGCTCGGTGCAGTTTTTGGAGAAATTTTGGGTGTTTACTTATGTGTGTAAAATTTTGTGTGCATGTGTTGTTATTGATTGTTTATCGTTGTTAATTTTTCCTTTAGGAATATTACAATGGTATCAAAGCACATAGCCTTGGTTCAGCCTGTGGGAGAAGCCTTCAGTCTATGACACTAGAGGACAAGCAGAGGTACAGAAGCAAGGAAAGACAGCTACAAATTACCCTTGATCCAGAAACTCTTGAGCAGGAGGTTGAGGAACTAGATATCGGGGATAATCAGAATGACAGAGGGAGTAAAGAGGAGGAATTTGCCCAAAGCCTTTTGAAGGCCATCCACGACTTGTTTAGGGGCATTGATGAGTTGAGGCAGCAGAACAACAATAACAAGGGCAAGGGGATTTGGGAAGACCTCCATTTGGGTGAGGGTTCAGGAACCTCACACCACCAAACCGCAAACCCACATAACACGCCTCACATTTTAGGAACACCGTCCAAGTCGACTATTCCTATGTTTTTGGCATCAGGTGTTGGAGGGTCACAAGGGCAGGAGGACATGCCCATGGGAGACTACTTCATGCAGTACCAATCCTATGGGACCGATTTTAGAGAGGCCATCACATTCAAAGATTTTTGCCAACTTAAGGGTAACAACAGGGGAAGGGGCCAAGTGGGGGAGGCTACACGCAATGATTTGCAACGCACAGTGGGAAAGTTATTCCTTCCAACTTTTGATGGCTCACCTAAAAGCTCAACCAGGGCATGGGTTGAGAAGTTGGATGCCTATTTCTAGCTTAACCAGATGATAGAGGTGGAGGCAATCAAGATTGCCACTTTACACTTGGAGGGAGAGGGCCCACGATTGATGGTTCCATGGGTTGACCACTATGGGACATGCAGGTGTTACCTCCTATGAGGATTTCACACTGAGGGTGTTGGAGCGCTTTGAGAGAAGGGGCCCTGAGGAGCACTTTGGAGAGTTGACGCAGATCAAGCAGACTGGCAGTGTAGAGACATACATCTTCGAGTTCTTGGGGATATTCATGATGGTACCGGATTTTGAGAGAAGGGGCCCTGAGAAGCACTTTGGAGAGTTGACGCAGATCAAGCAGACTGGCAGTGTAGAGACATACATCTTCGAGTTCTTGGGGATATTCATGATGGTACCGGATTTATCCGGGGCCAAGAGTGTCTTTTTGTTTTTGGAGGGGTTAGGAGAGCCACTGAGGGGCTTGGTGAGATCCAAAAGGCCCACCACTTTGCAGGATGCAGTAGGTAGAGCCTGGGATTTACAGGATGCTCTTCCCAAGACCAGAGCACAGATACCCACCAAACCTGTATTCTGGAAGAAGGGAATAAACACTAGACCCCCACCACAGCGAGATATTCAAGGGCATGGGCAATTAGATGATGAGGCCAAGAGGGACCTCCGTAGGAGGAAGTTGTGCATCACTTGCCAGGAGCCCTGGGCACTAGGGCACAGGTGTACCAAGGGCAAGGCACACTTCATAGAGGTATTTTCTAACAGTGAGCCGAAGTATGATGCAGCGTAGGAGATGGGCATTGGTGATGATGAGCCACAGGTGACAAGAGGAGGAGGTGGAGGACCACCACCCCCACCAAGAGGAGCACCCTTCTTGCCTACAGCAGGGGTTATCGCTTCACTTCAGGGAGTGTCGAAGTACCTTACTTTGAGTATCAGGGGCAGCGGGTTTCGGTGCTAGTAGACAGTGGGGCCACCCACAATTTTGTAGATGCCCAGATGGTGGAGAGGAGGGGCATACGCATGGACTCCTTTCAAGGATTCTCGGTCTTGGTACCGAGAGACCGTACATGCAATGTACTAGATACGTTCCCGGGATAACAGTGGTGATGGGGAACTATTCTATGATGGACCATTTCTTTGTGGTTGATGTTCTAGACACCAACGTTGTGCTTGGTGTGAGTGGATATACTCTCTTGGGCATGTTACCACTGACTAGCAAAAATTGGAGATGGAGTTCATAGGGCCCGATGGGAAGATGGTTTTGTTGAGGGGCATGCATTCATACCCACCACAGACAGTGTTAACGCATAGGATGGAGGCAAACTTGAGGCATGGGGATAGAGAGTGAGCCGTGGAGATCAAGATATTTGATGCAAGGGGAAAGCCCCAACCACCACACCTAGACATCCAGGCTATTCTAGACAAGTACCCTGCAATATTTGGAGAGATTCCACCAGGACGGCCACCTGATACAAGGTATGACCACACTATTTGGCAAGAGCCAGGGCTACATGCAGTTATCACGACCCCATACAGACATCCCAAGGCTTATCTGGACAAGATTGAGTGGGTTATTCATGAGTTGTTGGCATTGGGGCACATTAGGCCCAGGCCTAGTCGCTTCGCTTCATCAGTTGTTCTAGTGAAGAAGAAGGATGGCACGTTGCGTATGTGCATCGACTACAAAGCCTTGAACAAGAAGAAGTTGAAGAACCAGTACCCCATTCCCCGCATAGATGAGCTTATGGATGAGATTAGAGGAGCCAAGTGCTTCTCTAAGATAGACTTGCATTTTGGGTACCATCAGATTTGGGTGAGGGATCGAGACATCTCTAACATAGCTTTCAGGTGTCACTACGGCCACTTCGATTTTTTGGTTATGCCCTTCGGGCTACCCGACGCACATGCTACCTTTCAGTCTTGCATGAACCATGTGTTCTGCAAGCAAATGCATCGATTTGTGTTGGTGTTCTTCGATGACATTTATTTACAGCAGGACGTGGGAGGAGCACCTACAGCATGTAGAGGAGGTGCTACGTATTTTGGAGGGGTAGCAGTTCTATGTGAAGTTGTCCGAGTGTGAGTTGGGTTGATCGAGATGCTCTACTTGGGGCCTAAGTCACCTGACACAGGGATTCGGGATTCATGGTGTCGGATTCGGACACGCTGACCCCCTAGAACACGACACGTAGGATTCGTTATATATTATTTATTATTATATATTATATATTAAAAAAAATAGATACTCAAAAATTTAATTAATGAACAAAAAAATAAATTTTATGATTTCAGCATACATCTTTCATCTATAGCTATTAGCAGCATAGTACATCAATTCAAATAAATGTCAATCTATATCTAATTTTATGCTTGGCCTCTTGCCACCACGAGAAATGTCAAATTTTATAGTCTTGTTGGAAAATCAACGATCTTGTCATTAATACACCCTCTAAGCAACTAATATCCAGAGTATTTTGTCATTACCTCTGTATCTGTATAGGGATCTTTGTCATTAATATCACCCTTTAAGCATTAACATAAGATAGAACAAGCATAACATGTCAAGTCAAGATTTTGTTCGAGTGATGCGTACATTTTTAAGAGGGTCATGATACAGGAGTTCGACAACCAATGTCACTAACATCAAGGTACATAGAGGGATTGGTGCTCCTGATTAAATACGAGTTCCATACCCTAATACATGACAAAATTCAATGGAAACATTGCAATCCCCCAATCCTAAAATCCTGAAAAGCTGACAAGTCTGCTGGATTTTGAATGAAACCTAAAATTCTACTTTCTCCATATGAAATCCAATGAGGCCGGAACCACTCTCAAACATCTTGAGGCATTTCATGGTAATGTTAAAAATTTAAGTAAAAGGATGAAAATGAAGATTAAGGAGAATGTCACTTTTACTTCAAGAATTTAACATTACCATGAATAGCATATCAATACTAGGGCCTAGACTTGATCATTAAGCTGCCAAAACGCTTGCCAAATGAAAATATGCGTGGCTATAATGACCAAATGCGGCCTTTTCATACCCGCGCAAGTCACTTTTGCCGCCTAACGAGTCCTAGAAAACAGGACACGATTTCCAAAATTGTGACATGCTGGGGGATTCGAAGTGTCAAAATAGGACACGACGTGTCATGTTTTTTGGACACGAATTTCGAGAGAATCGTGTCGGACACGACGGATTCAGATTTGTGGGCCCTATAGAACGAATCTGGTTACTTAGCTTGGGGCATATTATAGGAGAGGATGGAGTGCAGGTGCACAAGGAGAAGATTAGAGCCATCCGGGACCGGCCAATACCCTGGAACATGAGCAAGCTAAGGGGATTTGTGGGCATCTACACGTATTATAGGAAGTTCGTAAAGGGCTTCTCACAGCTAGTGGCACCCCTCACGGATTTGACCAAGAAGGGGGCATTCACATGGACGGACAGGGCCTAGGCAGCGTTTGAACACCTCAAGGAGGTGATGGGCAGTTGTCCGATGTTGTCCAGTTGTACTCAATCTATGACAAGGAGATGTTGGCCATCATGCATGCGCTGGCCAAATTCCGACAGTATTTGGTTGGTAACAAGTTCAGAGTGAAGACTGATCATAATAGTCTTCGCCTCTTTTTGGGGCAGAAGGGCCTCAATGATAGACAACAGAAGTGGGTCAACAAGATTCGGGCCTACGATTTTGATATAGAGTATGTCAAGGGTAAGCATAACGTGGTGGCAGATGCCCTATGTAGGGGTCCCGTGATACTTTCACTCATGAGCATCTGCCATGATTGGAAGGCACAACATTTGGTGGAGTACTCCAAGAATCAATGTGTGTGTGAGATCTTGGAGGGTACTCATGGAGATGAGCGTTATCAGGTGATGGCCGATGTCATTTACTACATGGGACGCATATTTTTGGTGCTAGGTTCGTAGTTGAGGGAGAGGATTATCCATGCAGCACATGAATGTTGGTTGTGGAGCATGATTATATAGAGGTCTTTGTTTCAGCCGGATGTACACACCAGAAAGTTTGTACACCCCTCCACGCGGGGGGGGTGTGGGGGGGACTTGTCCCCCCCGCAGAGGTTCGGGGGGGCCGATCCCCCCTAGCTGGGGGGTCCGGGGGCCAGCGGTCCCCCGGCCACTGCCCCCGAAGCTAAAAATAGATGTAAAATTGCCTTGTAAAAGTATAGTAATTTCTAGTCAATCTAGGCCGTTCATTAGGTGGATGATCTGTCGGTAGAACTTATGTTTAATTTAGGGTTTTTTGTCCTAAAAGGCAACCCCTTTCTTTGTATGAGGGCATTGTATTGAGACTGTGTAATAGATGTGTATTTTCCGAGCGAGAAACGGAGAGGTGAGACTGTGAGAGAAAACAGAGGATATTACAGCGGATCTGCTGTAGGTTGTGTTCTTCATTTTGGTGGATAATAGAAAGGAAGGACTGGCTATTCGAGGTGGACGTAGCCCAAACTGGGTGAACCACGTATATCTGTGTCTCTCTGGTTTTATGCGTTTTCTGTGTTTATATTTCTGCAATATTCTATGTGTTCCATTGCTCTGTAATATATAATTTTCTAACAACTAGTATCAGAGCCGAAGGTCTATTTAACTGATAAACTCGCAGGAAAGAAGGGTTCCTCGTTCGAGTGGGAGCAATGGCGGAAGATGGTAAATTTAGGGTCGAGAAATTTAACGGCCAAAACTTATCGCTGTGGAAGATGTAGATGGAAGATTATCTGTATCAAAAAGATCTGTCCCTACCATTGGGCGGAAAAAAAAAGATGCCGACGGGTATGACAGATGAAGAATAGAAAATTCTCGATAGAAAGGCACTCAGAACAGTACGGTTGTGCCTCGCAGCGTCAATCGCCTTCAACATTTCGAAGGAAACAATGACAGAGGGTTTGATTAAGGCGTTGGAGAAACTATATGAAAAACCCTCGGCCTCAAACAAGGTATTTCTTAAGAAATGGTTAGTTAATATGAAGATGTCGGAAGGTGGATCTGTTGCAGACCATTTAAATTATTTTAATACTGTTACAAGTCAGTTAAGTTCTGTAGGGGTACATTTTGATGATGAAGTTAGAGCTCTGTTATTCTAGTGCTCATTGCCAAAAAGCTGGAATTGTTCAGTAATGGCCATTAGTAACTCTGTTTCTGGATCTAGTACTTTAAAGTTTGATGATGTTGTCGGTGCTATCCTTAGCAAGGAAATGCGACGGAAAAGCTCCGGTGAGACATCGGGTAATGCTTTGAGTGCAGAGTCTAGGGGAAGAAAAATGGAAAAAAGAAAGAGCACAGGATATCGCAGTAAATCAAGAAAAGGCAAATCCAAGTCCACATCGGGGATAGTGTGTTGGAAATGCAGAAAGAAAGAACACCTAAAGAAAGACTGTAGATCTCGGAAGGGAAAAGAAGGAGATGTACAGCAAGAAAACAATCATGAAGCAAATGTGACAGGTAAGGTGTTACAAGATGCTTTGATTCTTTTTAAAATATTACTGATTCCTGGGTGGTAGATTCAGGGGCCTCATTCCATGCCACACCTGATAAGAAATATTTTCATGACTATGTTCAAGAAGATTTTGAACAAGTCCGTTTGGGTGATGATAAACCCTGTAAAATTGTTGGAATGGGTAAGGTTCTTGTAAAACAACAGAATGGAAACCAATGGCTACTAAAGCAGTTAAGGCATGTTCCAGGTCTGAAGAAAAATCTGATTTCAACAAAGCAGTTAAGCGGTGAAGGTTGTGTGACAACTTTCACAGATAAAGCTTGGAAGGTCACCAAAGGAGCCCCGGTAATAGCAAAAGGCAAAAATCTTGGTACATTGTATTTATGCAATGGTATTTCTAACTCTGTTAATGCTTTAACTTCCAAAGGAGCAGATGCAGTGTTATGGCATCATAGGCTCGGACACATGAGTGAAAAGGGGATGAAGATTCTTCACTCAAGGAATTTGTTGTTGGATTTGAAGAATGTTGATTTGGACTTCTGTGAAAATTGCATTTATGGAAAACAGAAGAGAGCCGGATTTCTTAGAGTTGGGAAAGAAAAGAAGAGCGAAAAATTAGAGCTTGTGCATACAGATGTATGGTAACCTGCTCAAGTATTCTCTCAGTGGCTCTTGTTATTATGTTACTTTTATTGATGATGCAACTAGAAAAACTTGGATTTATTGTATTAAGAATAGATCTGATGTATTTGATACTTTCAAGAAATGGAAAGCTTTGGTTGAGATTGAAACAGGGAAGAAATTGAAGTGTCTCAGATCAGACAATGGAGGTGAATATTGCAGCAAAGAGTTTGATAGGTACTGTTCAGAGCATGGAATTCGTAAAGAGAAGATAGTTCCAAGAACACCACAAGAAAATGGTGTGTCAGAAAAGATGAACAGAACAATCATGAAGCGTGCAAAGTACATGAGATTGCATGCAGGATTGCCTTTACAACTTTCGGCAGATGCTGTAGATACTACTGTTTATCTAATATACAGAGGGCCTTCAAGTTCCTTGGATGGTGGTGTTTCAGAGAAGCATGGACAGGTAAAAAGGTAAACTACTCATTTTTAAAGCCTTTTGGTTGTGAGGCCTTTGTCCATATTAATAAAGTAAATAGAACAAAGCTTGAGGCAAAGTCAAAGAAATGTACCTTTTTGGATATGGTGTTAATGATTTTGGTTATCGCTTATATGATTACGAAAATCACAAAATCATTAGAAGCACAGATGTAATATTCAATGAAAAGGTCTTGTGTAAGAATTAGTTGCACGAAAAGAAACAGATAAAAGAAAACAAGGAATACGCAATTCTTGATGAAATCACTAAAAAATTAAAGGCGCCTGAAAATAATAATAATCAACAACCACAACAACAACAACAACCACAACAACAACAGGCACCCCAAACCCCTGAAAGTGGTGTTAGAAGATCTACCAGGATAAGTATACCCCCTGAACGATACTCTCCTTCATTATATTATTTATTGTTGACTGATTCTGGTGAACCTGAATGTTATGAAGAAACAATGCAGGTTGAACGCAGGAAGAAGTGGGAGGTAGCCATGGAAGAAGAAATGGACTCCTTAATGCATAACCAGACTTAGGACTTAGTCAGGTTGCCTGCAGGTAAAATTACATTGCAGAATAAATGGGTTTACAGGCTGAAGGAAGAAGAGGAAAACAGAGGTACAAAGCTAGACTTGTGGTGAAGGGGTTTGCACAGAAGAAAGGTATTGATTTTGATGAAATATTTTCTCCTGTTGTTAAAATGATTTCAATCAAAACTATTTTAAGTCTAGTAGCAGTTGAAGATTTGCATCTTGAGTAGTTAGATGTAAAGACAATCTTTCTCCATGGGGATTTGGAGGTAGAGATATATATGCAGCAGCCACAAGGATATGAGGTAAAAGGGAAGGAGAAACTAGCGTGCAGGTTGAAGAAGAGCTTGCATGGCTTAAAACAGGCTCCAAGGCAAAGGTATCTAATATTTGACAAGTTTATGTCTGAACAAGGTTATACTGGATGTCACTCCGATCATTGTGTTTATCTGAAAAAGCGAAATGATGGCAGCTATATTATATTGTTATTGTATGTAGATGACATGTTTGTTGCAGGGTCTAACATGCAGGAAATAAATGTGCTCAAAAGAAAATTGGCAAATTCATTTGCAATGAAGGATTTGGGACTTAAAACAAATCCTTGTATGAGAATAACTAAGAGAAGGAAAAAATCGCAATTAACATTGTCTCAAATGAGTACATAAAAAGGTGTTGAAAAAGATTTAATATGCACAATGCAAAACTAGTTAGTACACCTTTTGCTAGCCATTTCAAACTTAGTAAGGAAATGTGCCCAAAGACCTAAGAAGACATGGATTATATGTCTAAAGTTCCATATGCATCAATGGTTGGAAGCTTAATGTATGCAATGGTCTGCACAAGGCCTGATATTGCACATGCAGTGGGAGTTGTAAGCAGGTACATGAACAATCCAGGAAAGGAATATTGGATGGCAATGAAATGGATTCTTAGATATTTGAAAGGTACCACAAATCAAGCATTATGCTTTGGTGGTCCAAACATTTCTCTACAGGGATATGTTGATGCAGATATGGCAGGTGACAGAGATAACAGGAGGAGCACTACAGGATATGTATTTAGTATAGGTGGAACAGCTGTCAGTTGGGTTTCAAAAATCCAAAGTGTTGTTGCACTTTCAACAACAGAAGCAGAGTATGTTCTTGCTACAGAGGCTAGTAAAGAAATGATTTGGTTACAAAGGTTTATGGGTGAATTGGGTAAGAAGCATGATATGGGCACATTATATACTGATAGCTAAAGTGCCATTCATCTTGCAAAGAACTGAGCATTTCATTCCAAGACTAAACACATACATCTCAAGTACCATTTCATACAATTAGTGTTGGAAGATGGAGAGTTGAAGCTGGAAAAGATACACACTAGCCAGAATCCTGCAGATATGCTAACAAAAGTTGTAACCAGGGAGAAACTGGGAATATGCTCAGTTTCAACTGGCCTTCAAGGATGACGATGAAGATGAGAAACAACCAGGTCCAAAAAGAAGTCATTGTCCAGCAAATGAAGCAACGGTGGAGTTGCTACAATCATTCTCCAAGTGGGAGATTGTTGGGTGTGGAGCATGATTATTTAGAGGTCTTTGTTTCAGCCGGATGTATACCCCAGGAAATTTGTAAACCCCTCCACGCGAGGGAGTGTGGGGGAACTTGTGTTAAATTTAGGTATGTTCTATGCTAGAGCAATTTATTTAAATTTTCACAGTTAGCAATCACATCAGCATTACGATAAACTGCAGATAGAACATAAATACAAAACGCAGAAGACAAGCCAAGACAAGAGAACACAAGATATGAGCCAGGGACAAACCCCACAATGTGTGGGGAAACCCTTTGATCAAATCTTCTTTTATCTTCAAAGTTCAGCAGAGAAAGAGAGAGAGAGTACATTACAACAGAAGTCAATACTTTGACTTATCAAGATCTAGCATAGATCATTTCGTATCATGATGAGATCAGTTGAAGACATTCTGCTTCAACTGATTCTCAAGGTGACTCCTTCACCTATCATCGTTCTGCATCTCGTCCATTTGCTGCCCTTGATCTACTTCATGCTGTCCATACATCACGCTGCCCATGATCTACATCATGCTGTCCATACATCACTATGCAGTCTCACTGATGATGCTGCCCTTTACATTATTATGTAGTCTCATTAATCATGCTGCATCTTCCATCACCATGCCCATCATCTCAGTGCTATACCAAAATATCACTGAGCTGTTCTCATTGATCACAGTGAGGTTCCAACACTGTTAGTGCAACCCTCTTTACCCTTGAACAACTTATCCTAGAGGTTGCCCCACTTATCAAATCCATGCTGTCTAAGGTTCTTCTATGACAGCACTTACTCACCATGAAACTATACTCAAATCTGAGATATGTAACAACGTTTATCCTCATGTTGTCACCTACGACAAAACAGTTCTCCTTGCTGCTCTTAGATGTCTTCATTGACTGCATATTAGGTGTCTCCATTGCCTGCATTTAGGGCTGCTTGGACTGTGTATAATAGCCTCCATTAATGACTGTTTTAGGGCTGTTTGAAACAGCGTATGAGTGCCTCGCTTGACTGCGTTCAGGGTTGTACCATTGACTGTGTGTTGGGCCTTCCTGGACAGCGTATGAGTGCCTGCCTTGATTGTGTAATGGAGTTTCTCTAGTTAGTGGATAGGAGCCTTCCCTTGACTGCGGCTAAGGCACATTTGAACTGCGGCTAGGGCACAGCTGAGCTGCAGCTAGATCATCATCTCAACTGAGTATAGGGCATCGTCTGAACTGCGTGTAGGGTCTCCTCAATGTCTGCGGATCTAGTCTTATCCAAGCCTTCCTTTGTTGCGGATAGGGCCTTCCCTTTAGCTGCATATGAGGCCTCCTTTACTGCGGCCAGATCTCCTTCAGCAGCTAGGGCATCATACAAGGCCAGCGTATTCTTCTTAGTGTCTCTCCTTCACCAAAACCCAAAGATGTGGAGAGGAGGAGACTACTCATGAAGATGTGTCCAAATGACATCAAATCCTCATCTATTTATACCAAAATGAGGATGATGAATAGGCACGTCGGTTGGGCTTCTAGAGCCTACATAAGTGCTGGTCGGCTTGATAATAATTACATAAACAAAATAAATTCATATCTCCATAAATACTTATCGGAATCGGATGATCTTTGGATCAATCCTCCACCTCTCAACGAGAGGGATCCAATAAAGATATCAGCTGCCATAAATAAGCCGACCCACATGGAGTTTGGCCCTAGTTGCCAATTTAACACATTGCCACCTCATACTTTTCATTGTCAGTCAGGTCAACTAGGATAGCCACTGTTCTCAAGGCGAAGGCCTTGATGCGATGTCTATCTAGAATGGACAAGATCCTGGCCTTCCAGACCACAAAGTTGGATGCCCTGTCCAGCTTGTCTTGATCCCTCAGTCCATTCATGGCCATCTCTCTGCTCCTCCTTTCGAGTCCTCTGAGTCTCTACTTCCCTTTGGAAGTTCTCTCTTCGACAACCTCTGAGTCACTACTTCCCATCTGGAAGTTCTCTGCTAGACTCCCTATGAGTCTCGATTTCCCTCCTGGAAATCCGCTTGGCAACCGTTGGGTCGCACCTCTCCGATCTCCTATGCACCTGCAACACTGGTCCAGATACCAAGACTGGTCCAGATTCCTTGGCTAGAAATCCACCTTGGTAGCGACTCCCTCTACCTTGGTTTTGACCTGTTAGGTATTGTTTTGTCTCGGCACCAACAACACCCCACCAGCTTCGCTCCTTGCAAAATGCCCACAGCTTCCTAAGCCCCAACAACCGAAAGATTGAGCCTCTAGGCTCTGCGCAATCCCGACACTGGCTAAAATGCTCCTCAAGCCAACTGCGTCAACCCTCCTGGTCTTTGCGTGGCTCTTCATGAGCCTTTTTTGCCCTCCTCAACCTCTCCACTGGCCTATCTCTGGCCCGAATTGATGACACAGTCCCTATGCGTCAACTCATCTCCATCGCTTTCTGCTAGGAACAACTTTTGTCACTTGGGACATTTGTTTCTGCTGCAAATGCTCTGTTTTAGCTGGTACCTTCAGCTCTCCTGTGATTTGCAACCATGCTTTGATACCATGTTGAAATTTCTAAGTATTACCTATTAGAAATTTTATCTGTATTCTTCTAGTTTATTTCTCCTACTTGTTAATTACGAACAAGTTATTTAAACATATAAATATCAAAATAAATACAATACAGTCTCAACCATCTACAAATCAACAATTGAAAGAAATAGGAAACACACAAGTGACACCATTAGTTTGGACAACTCGTCCCCGGAAAATCCCAACTTGGGAAAACTGGTGCAACAATTTTGAGGGTTATTTTATTATGCAGTCTATTTGAGTACAACTGGGTGCCAAACTGGCTCACTTGACAAAGAAAATAATTTGGTAGTAATATCTCTCTATTCGGAGCAGATATTCAGAAAATCTGCCCCACGAAACCCTCTTAAGCAATCTCTGAAGCTCAGCCTCAGCCCGGAACCCTCTACCTCAGGCCTTTGAGGCACTGCACAACCTCTACGACCCTCCGTGTCACTCCTGCTACCCTCTGTGTGCATGATGTAGGCTGCTCTGGCCTTTGCGCAGTCCTTTCTAACTCTGCGTGGCTCTCTCTGGCTCAGCATCTGCCTCTCTCTGCTTCCGCACTGGTCTCTCTGCACTATCTCTGCCTCTCGCCTCTGCGCAGTGCTTTCTAGCTCTGCGTGGCTCCCTTTGGCTCAATGTCAGCCTCTCTCTGCTTCTGCGCTGGTCTCTTGGCACCATCTCTACCTCTCTGTCTCGTACTCACTGCAACTTATCACTGATTCGACTTTTCTTAGCAAACTCCGCTCTAGAAAATCAAATCACTGATCACTTTGGTGTATTCTCCAACTGACCCTCGAGCCTCCTCTTATACTTTTCCTGTTGGTCCTTCAATGACTGAGATTACATCTCTAATCAACAACTAAGATTAGATTTGGCTTGACCCATGTCTTTTAGAACCTTCTAACCCAGTTTTATGTTAATACCCATTAATATTTTATTTTTCCTAAGTTTAGACTTAGGAACTCCATTAAAAATATTAATTATTTTAATATCTCGTAAACCTGGAAGAATTTGCCAAACCATTTCCGGGTCTTGGTGATCTCATGTGCTTTAGCCTCTCCACCAATTTTCATGGCTAGAGCACATCCAATGCGACCCCAAATGAACATTGACTAGGATGGTGAGATGAGGCAACATGAGTTGCGCAGGATGCAACATTCACAGGATAGAGATCTTGTTCTGTGTATGGGAGTTCGTGCATTTGATTGCTCTCTTGGGATTGGATGGCGAGAGATTTTGAGTTGGTACTTAGTGGAGTGGGCTAGATTTATGGAGACGGTGGTAGTTAAGAGTAAAACTTAGCAGGATCTTCCAAACATTAGGGATATTGGAGGCTCAGGTTGGCATTGGGATCTAGGAGGGGCTTCCTATTGTATACCCTAGATGCACAATGACGATTGTTGGGATCCAAGTGGGATTCCCCACCACATCATGGATGTGGCTAGTGAGGGCATTGGCGTTGTGACAGATCCAGTGATTGAGCATCTACACACTTTCGGATCTCGATCAGCATTAGTGATAGGTTGGGTTGTCAGGGGAGCTGGTAGACTCCGCAAGTTGTTTGAGCATATTGGTTGTGCATGGAGTCACAAGATGATCAACATACTCTCGTAGGAGTTTTTCAGAGGAGGTGGATTTGGCAGGTCGCTAGATAGTGCCTTGTATGGGGTTGAGGGTTCTCCCCAGTTATGTGGGGGACAGTGGTCATGGAGGAGTAGCACAGTGGTGGTATTGCCACTATTACATAGGGGGATTCACCTCTCATGTCACTCAGGGAGATTTTGGAGGCGAGGCCCATACATCAGAGGGTATGTTGATGCCACAATGGAGGTGGCGAGACTAGTAGGGTGCGCACTGACGTGTACTGTCTCAACTTTAGATCATGTCACCGAGTGGCATGTAGGAGCATGCAATGTTGAGCAGTTGTTTGCAGGTGAGCACATAGATGCATGGTGGTGTGTATATTTGCACCATGGAGTGGTAGGGGCAACTTACACCACATTGATTTTGCTAATGGAGTGGCAGATGCATTGACACATATGGGATGTCATGTGGTACAGGGTGGTATGGTAGTGAGCATTGATATCCAATGGTGCACGGAGTTGTGCCTCAGAGTTCAACGTTATGCAAAGGAGTGTAGGGGTGCGTATTTATGTACAACGGAGCATGATGATGCACAACAAGTTGTTGGAGTGTTTCCATTGGAGAGATCTCTTGACGGGGACGTTAGGCATACCATTAGGTTTGACACACCTAGATCCGGAGAGCGAGTTGATCACAGGGCTGACTGTGAGCTTCCATTTATCACTCGCCAGTGTTACACACTGACACATGGGACTTGGCTATTTTCTCTTGATGCTCTCATCACAAGCACCAGGGCCTAGGAGGTTCATCTAAGACAGTTGGGCAGGATACAATGCATCAGGAGAGAGGCTTTCCACCCGTGGCATATGGTCAAGGTGCAAGTTGGCAGGTGTAGGCTTGGGGATGGTTTGATTTGCTGTAGGGATAACACGTGCTCCACCCTTGAGCCCACATTTAGGGGGATGCATGACACTTGCTGGGCGAGACATTCTGAGATGTCTCGGGAGCATATAGAATGGTTGGTGGACCCATCTTACATGTGGATGTTTAGACTCCGAGCAGTTTAGGCAACACCTACACGAGACAGGATAACAAATCTCAAAGTGTGGTATGGTAGGCATAGAGCAATCTTGCACACAATGGACTGATTCAGGATGTATGGAGTACCTAATACTGATTGCATGCAGGGACTAGAGACGTGGAACGAATTTGTGCCATCATTTGTTAGGAGATCTAGGGATTTGGTTGGATGATTGGCCACTCTATTTTGTGACGAGCGAGATTAGGGCGGAAAGTGACTCATCTTACTCTTGGTTTGACATATGGGGGAGCACCAAGGCCTTTGTCAAATGGGAAGGCCAGTTTTCCTTGTTACTGCTCCAGACTGAGATTAGCAGTGGATGGCTAGATATTGATATCATGGAGATGCCAGGGGAGGATGGCCTTCACATAATTTTCGCCATCAAGTTCCACGAGAGGAGGATACAGTCTGCACACGATGGGCAATATCTCATAGCCAGAGTGTTGCAACGTCAGGATGGTGGCATTGAGACTGGCATGGGATTCGGGCATGGTTCCGGGCATCACAGGATTTAACGGTTTAACTACCCCTAGGGGTGATCTAGTTCCTATAGGGGGAGATAATTTAGATCTTCCATTGGGTTATAGTGGTTTGCTATTGCTGTGGGGGATTTCACCAACATGTCAGGTTGGTCAACAAGAGTATACTAGGGGAAGTTCATGCAGGAGAGACTTCATCTCCACAACAATTGTGTTGTGTCTTCAGGAGTTTACTCTTGGAGTGCATGAGCTGGAATAATATGTAGGGAAGCTTCGTGGATAGTTGGACAAGTCCTACATTATCATGATGCTCTACCTATTGCTAGTATGTAGAGGGCTTCTAGTACCTGTATCTGGTTGGTATCTTGGTATTGAGGGATTCCTTCATGTTTGGACAGTGCTGAGATTGGGGATGACTCAATGGTACATTTGGGACCCTGGTATTATTGGTGGTTATAGTGGTGATCAACAATCAGAGAGGGCACTTGTTTAGGTATTGCTCGAGGACAAGTGATTTTTGGCGGGGAGGACTGTAATGTCCCCAATTAATAATTTTTTTAAGGGAAATTCTCAATTTTGCAATTTTGGTGAATAATAAATATTTTTAAATAAATAAAATTAGGAGAAATAAGTTGTCGAGGTATTAAATAATTTTTGGAAAAAGGCAATGGTTGGGACATAGGAAAAGAAGAAAAATTAAAGTGAACATAAGTTGTGGAGGTTACCAAAAAGGGAAATCGAACCATGAGAAGAATCAAACCATGGTATCAAAACATAGTGTGAGAGAAATTGAACCATGGTATGAGGAAGGGAAAGCAACAATAAAAGGAAGGCTAGAGCTTCATTTTGATCATTCTATTTTTGGCATTTGATTTAAGGATTGCAGAGTTTGCTTGAGTTGCTTAGCCAAGTCAACCAGTGTTGTTTAGCATAAAGAATTTCCAAGAGGAATTCCACCCTCATTTCGGAGAACTTCGAGTGTCCCTAGTGAGGTAATTTGGGGAGTCCAATTTAGGATTTCCACAAAGCTTTATTGCAGGTATTCACTTAGTTGCCCCTCGGGCACAAATGCAATTCGAGTTGCTCATTAGAGGATCGAATATTGTGGGTTGGATTTCCAGCTATTTTGTAGAGATTGAGCAAGTAGCTTGTTGTCGGGTATTGGAGTTAATTTTGGCTAGAAGTGTAATGTTCCAAACTTAAACAAAAAGTGATATACAAAAGCAAATACGATTCATACACAGAAAAATGAAACGATCAACAAATACTCAATACACATTAGTAATGGGAACCAACTAAGCCATTTTTTTAATGGAATGGAGCAAGTACAGTAGTGTGGAGAATGCATCTAGGCTTACCTCAAGGGCAAGCTTGACAGAACCCAGGTGTGAAACAGTAATCTCAATGTTGGAAAGTAGTTACTCCTCTAATGCTCTGCGTTGTCTCCTAGTAACTGCAACAGCTGACTGTAAAGGGACTGCAAGAAACCCCATCTCTGGTGCTCAGAAAATGATGAAACTTCAACCATGAGCTCCTTGGCACAAACCCACAAAACTCCAGAAAGGGTTTGGCCTGAATCCAACCTCCCATATTCGACCTCTTCTATGGGCCACGCCCTCCAAACAACTCCAGAAATACGGCCTACAAGGAATGGCCACAAATTCCTCCTCCAAGCTCTGGAGGGGAAGCAAACACCATCCAAATATCTCCTCTAACTTCCACGGCAAAGCTCAGCCTCAAGGGTTGATACTCTACCCACTAAGTGAGCTCCCAATATTGCCACTGCGTTGGCCCAGGTGGTGCGAAAGTCACATTGCCAAGCAAGAAGCTCATTCAACTCCCAAACTCTCCCAAATGCTGACAATCCTCCCTAGCCTCCTCTTCGGAAAATCTCATGTCCAAACTCCCTGCTACTAAGCACCATCAACAAACTCGGCCTCCTCTCCACTGCGTCCTCCAGTAATACGCATCCCCCGGAAGTGAATGCTATTGCTAGAAATCACAATGTGATCCTCGTCCTGAAGAAATGAAGAAAACCTTCCTAGGGTGGCACTCGAAGTCCCTCGAAGAAAGGGTGAGCTCTTCGCTTGAAGAACTCGTGCTAAACAGCTAGTGACTCGCCTAAGCAGCTCGAGCAACCAAGGAGAAAATTGATATACTCTAGTGATGAATGAGATGAGGAGAGTTTCCTTATATAGATTTCGTGGAGCACTTTTCCCTACATTTCGTCCTCCATCGTGGGCCCTCACTTAACCATCATCATGCAAAAGTTAACCCCCTCCATGCAAATCGAACTAGGGAGTGCGTAATTCCCTAGTGAGGGTGGCCCCCATGTGTAACTTAACTACAAAACAAACAACTTCTCCTAAGTTTAATCTCCTAATAAAATCAAATGGGGTCTAGTAACTCCAAAATTGGCTCCATGATAAAAAAATTAATCTTGTTCCAAACTAATTTAGGAAGGGACATGATAGTCCTCCCCTCCCAAATGTTGCTTGTCCCCAAGCAACTTCAATGCCAAATGCTCAAGAATGTGCTCTTCCTCCCAAGTGGCATCCTCTTCCGGTAAATTCTTCCAACACACCAAATACTGTCTGATGATCTTGCTTCTGAGCTTCATCTGGCCTCTGGCTCTAGGATCAAATGCCCCTCATCATCAAGCTGAGGCAATTCCATGACTGCTGTAACCTGCTGCCCCAACACCCTCTTGAGGCATGACACATGAAAGATGTTATGAATCCTGCTACCTGGTGGTAGCTCCAACGCGTAAGCCACCTCTCCAACCCTCCTGATCACTCTGTACGACCCAAAGAATCTCGGCTGCAGCTTTTTGGCCCCCTTCTTCTTTAGTGTGGATTGTCGGTACAACTGCAATTGAAGGTAAACCAAGTCCCCTTCCTCAAAATGGCTCTCTACTCGATGCCCATCAGCATACATCTTCTGCTGGTTCTGGGCTGTCTGTAAGTTATGCATAAGAGCCTTGAGGATATCTTGGCTCTTTAATATCCAATCCTTGGCCTTTGGGGCCCTGCTATCTCCAAAAACAATATCAGCAAAAGACAAAGCATTATAACCATATAAAGCACGAAAAGGCGTCATACCAATGGACATATGATGGGTTGTGTTGTAGCAATACTCTCCCAAGTGCAACCATCGGATCCAAGCCCTCTGCTGCCCTCTCACATAATTCTTGAGATAGCCCTCTATCGACTAGTTCACCCGTTCTGTCTGAGCATCGGTCTACGGATGATAGCTGGTGCTCGGGGTGAGCTTACTACTGACTAGTCTAAAGAGCTCCTACCAAAATCGTCCCATGAATCGGTTATCCCTGTCATTGACTATGGTCTAGGGAGTTCGTGCAGACGAAAGACCTCATTGAAGAACAACTCTGCCACCTGCGAGGTTGAATATCGCGTTGGTATGGCAAAGAAGTTTGCAATCTTGGTCAACCAGTGGACCACTGCAAAAGTACAATACTTCCCTTGCACTGAGGGAAGTCCAGTTATGAAGTCCATAGAGATGCTCTCCCATTTCCCCTCAGGGATGGGGAGAGGCTACAACAATCCTGTTGGATGGGTCAACTCTCCTTTATTCCTCTGGCAAGCTTCGCACTCCTGCACATGCCTCAACACATGTCCCTTGAGGCCCTTCCAAGTGAAGTGATCTCTCACTACCATATACGTCTTCCTAAACCTTGGGTGCCCAGACAAAGGAGAATCATGAGCTGCTTGAAGGACGTGCTCTCTCAACTGTGATCCTGAAACCAAAAATATGCATCCCTTATAATAAATAACCTCATCCATTACCCTGTAGTGCTTATCTGCATAGCTTCCCTCCAAGATCTCGCACGCCCAACTATCCTTGGAGTACTCTATCAATAACTGAGCCTTCCAGTCATGACAAATGCTCATGAGTGAAAGCTCGACTGGTCTCTTGGATAGTGCATCTGCCACTACGTTGTGCTTCCATCGTACATACTCAAAATCAGAGTCGTAGGCCTGCACTTTGCTGACCCATCTCTGCTGTCTATCATTGAGGCCCTGTTGCCCCATGAAATGGCAAAGACTGTTGTGATCTGTCTTCACCCGAAACCAATTCCCCACCAAATACTGTCTAAATTTGGCCAATGCATGCATTATGGCCAACATCTCCTTGTCATAAATGGAATACGACAACTCATGAGGTAGAAGCTTCCAACTGTCGAAGCAATGGGGTGTCCTCCTTGGGACAAGACTGCCCCGATCCCTACACCTGATGCATCACATTCCAATGTGAAAGGCTGAGTAAAATCTGGGAGTGCTAATACCAGACAACAACTCATCACCTCCTTGAGGGGATCAAACGCTGCCTGAGCTCCCTCTGTCCATGTAAAGGCCCCTTTCTTAGTCAAATCAGTAAGGGGTGTTGGCAATTGTGAGAAGCCCTTCACAAACTTCCGATAATAGGTACATATCCCAAAAGTTCTCTCAACGCTGTCACATCTCAGGGCTCTGTCCAATCCCAAATGGTCCAAATCTTCTCCTCATGCACCTTGATGCCATTTGCACCTATGATGTGTCCCAAGTAAAGCATCTCTATCAGCCCAAACTCACACTTGGACATCTTGGCGTAGAATTGTTACTCCTCCAATATACGCAAGACTGTCTCCAAGTGCTGAAGGTGCTCCTCCCATGTCCTACTGTAGATCAAGGTGTCATCAAAGAATACTAGTACAAACCTCCTCAACTGGCCTTAGAACACATGGTTCATGCATGATTGGAAAGTAGCCAGTGCATTGGTCAACCCAAAAGGCATGACCAGGAAATCGAAATGCCCATAATGACACCTGAAGGCTGTCTTTAGAATGTCCCGCTCTCTCACCTGAATTTGATGATACGCTGACCACAAATCTATCTTAGAGAAGTACCTGGCTCCTCTAAGATCATCCATCAACTCATCAATGCGCAGAATGGGATACCTATTCTTCAACGTCTTCTTGTTGAGAGCCCTGTAGTCAATACACATGTAGAGAGTCCTGTCCTTCTTCTTCACCAGCACAATCAAAGAAGAAAATGGACTAGAACTTGGTCTGATGTGACCCAATGCCAGTAACTCCCTGATGGCTCTCTCGGTCTCGTCCTTATATGCCTTGGGATCCCTATAGGGTTTAGTGATGACTGCTTGCACACCAAGCTCCAACTCTATAGTGGGCTCGAATCCCCTGTCAAGTGGTTGCCCCGATGGTATATCTCCAAAAACTATCAGATATCTATCCAGTATTGCCGATATGTCTGGATATGGTGGTGTAGTCTTTCCCCCAACCTTTGAAATCCTTAGTTCTACTCCCCATGCTATGTCTCCATGCCTCAAATTGGCCTCCATATGGTGGGCCGAAACTGTTTGAGGGGGGTACGAATGCATGCTTCTAAGAACAACCGGCTTGCCATTCGGTCCAACAAACTCCATCACCAAATGTTTCCAATCGGTGGTAACCCGACCAAGGGAATACAACCAGTGGACACCCAACACCACATGGGTGTACGGTACATCCACCACGAAAAAGTGGTTTTTCATCGAATAGTTCCCCATAGTGATTGTCAGAGCGAGAACATATCGAGTATACTGCCTAGTCTTGTCTCTTGGTATTAGGACTGAAAACCCCTCAAAATCTGTAGTGGTGATGCCCCTCCTTTGGACCATTTCAGCATCAATAAAATTGTGGCTGGCCCCATTGTCTACTAAGACTGAGACACGCTGCCCTTGCACTGTACCTTTGATCCTCGTAGTAAAAAATTTGGGAATCCCGCACAAAGAAGCTAAGAGTCCACTTGTTGGTGCGAAAGATGCTCCTCTCCCTGCTGGATCCTCACTGTCTCTTCCACCAAACTCCAACTCCCCATCATCCTGCTGAGCACTATCTGAGAAGACCTTGATATAATGGGCCTTGCCTGCTGTGCACTGATGACCAGGTGCCCAAGGCTCTCGGCATGTAAAACACAACTTCCTCCTCTTGAGGTCCTTCCTGATC
Organism: Pinus taeda; assembly: GCA_000404065.3. NCBI lineage: Eukaryota > Viridiplantae > Streptophyta > Pinopsida > Pinales > Pinaceae > Pinus > Pinus taeda. The sequence continues at coordinate 268,475 of APFE030649830.1, read as the reverse complement.
TCGTCATCCAATTGACCACGCCCTTGAGCTGCTCTCTGCGCTGTGGGTGCTCTAGTGTCACTTCCCTTATGAGGGTAGGGAGTGCGTGCAGGAAATGGAGCTCGGGCCTTAGGGATGGAGCCTTGCAAATCCCAAGTGCAAGATACTGCCTCCAGAAGATTAGATGGTTTGCGAGACTTCACTAGTCCCCACAATGGCTTTGTCAACCCCTCTACAAATGTGTATACTTTCCGCGCATCTAAGAAATCAGGCACCATGATTGAGACCCTCAAAAACTTTGAGATATAATGGTCCAGATACCTTGTCTATTGGAGCTGGGTCAACTCCTTGAAGTGAGCCTCTGGATCCTTCCGATCAAAGCGCTCCATTACTCTCTGTGTGAAGTCCTCATAGGAGGTCATGTTGGCATGCCCCAAAGTGGACAAGCCATGAAACCACCAATCATGTGCTTCCTGTTCTAGGTGCAATATGCCCATTTTGATGGCCTTTACCTCTGTCATTCAATTTAGCTGGAAATATGTGTCCAGCTTCTCTACCCAAGCACGTGCTGTACAGTTGGAAGTGCCATCATATGTAGGGAAATACATTTTCCCAATAGAACGATGTAGCTCATACTTTTGCGTACCATAACCTTTCCCCTTCTTGTTCTGCTTGAGCTTGCAAAAGCCTCTGAAGGTTAGAGCCTCTTTGAAGTCAACCCCTATGGACTACCACTCCCGGAAATGCTCCCCCATCAACGATGGATCCTCACCTCCACTAGTCTCTCCTTGCACCAAAGGTATAAAAGAGGGTAAAGTAGCTCGAGTTGGCTCACTTGAGGATGGCGGTTGCGCGGTGGGTGAAAGGTGATCAAACTGTTGAGAGGCCCCTAAAGTCTCTCCAACTACGAACTCCAGGTGAGTGCTTTGCTCTTGGTTTTGCATTTTGATCTTGTCTAGCATCTCTTTCTACCCCTTCGCCAAATCACTCAAAGCCTTCAAGAGGCTTTCGAAGGCCATCTCTTCCCTACTATTGGGCTCACCCATATCTTCTGCTATTGTAGTCTTCCAACGATCGTCTGTGTCTGGAGTAATCTCCAACTCCCTTTCCCTGCTCCGGTACCTTTGTCTTCTGTAAGTAAAATTCTGTCAGTCCTCCTCACTCAGAAAATTTCCCCCACGGCCGAGCCAGAATCTAAGCTTTGATACCACTGTAATGTTCCAAACTTAAACAAACAGTGATATACAAAAGCAAATATGATTCATACACAGAAATGATAACCAACTGAGCCATTCTATTAATGGAATGGAGCAAGTACAATAGTGTGGAAAATGCACTTGGGATTGCCACAAGGGCAAAGCTTGATAGAACCCAGGTGTCAAACAGTAATCTCAATGTTGGAAAGTAATTGCTCCTCTAATGCTTTGCATTGTCTCCTAGTAATTACAACTCCTAGGTGGAAAGGGACTGTAATAAACCCCGTATCTGGTGCTTAGAAAATGATGAAACTTCAACCACAACCTCTTTGGCCCAAACACACAACAACTTAGAAAGGGTTTGGCTTGAATCCAACCTCCCAAATTCGACCTCCTCTATGGCCGACGCCTTCCAAACAACTCTAGAAACACAGCCTGCAAGGAATGGCCACAAAGTCCTCCTCCAAGCTCTAGGAGGGAAGCAAACACCACTCCAAATATCTCCTCTAACTTCCATGACAAAGCTCAGCCTCAAGGGCTGATACTCTACCCACCAAGTGAGCTCCCAATACTGCCACTGCGCTGGCCCAAGTAGTGCGAAAGTCACATTGCCAAGCAAGAAGCTCAATCAACTCCCAAACTCTCCTAAATGTTGACAATCCTCCCTAGTCTCCTCTCCAGAAAATCTCACGTCCAAACCCCACTGCTAAGCACCACCAACAAACTCAGCCTCCTCTCCACTGCGTCCTCTAGTAATACACATTACCTGGAAGTGATTGCTATTGCTGGAAATCACAATGTGATCCTCCTCCTGAAGAAATGAAGAAAACCTTCCTAGGGTGGCACTCAAAGTCCCCTTGAAGAAAGGGAGTGATCTTCACTTGAAGAACTCGTGCTAAACAACTAGTGACTCAGCTAAGCAGCTCGAGCAACCAAAGCAAAATCGATATACTCTAATGATGAATGAGATGAGGTGATTTTCCTTATATAGATTTCGTGGAGCACTTTTTCCTTCATTTCGTCCTCCATCCTTGGCCCTCACTTAAGCATCATCATGCAAAATTTAACCCCTCCAAGCAAATCGAACTAGGGAGTGTGTAATTCCCTAGTGAGGGTGGCCCCCATGTGTAACTTAACTATAAAACAAACAACTTCTCCCAAGTCTAATCTCCTAATAAAATCAAATAGGGTCCACTAACTCCAAAATTGGCCCCATGATACAAAAATCTTGTTCCAAACTAATTTAGGAAGGGACATGACAAGAAGTTTGAGGAAGGAATTTTGTAGGGATTTGGAAGGGGAAATTGTGCATTCTTGCGGCAGCTCGATTTTTGTAGCTCACTGGTAGTCAGTGAAGGCTACATCCAAGTTTAGGGGTTTCAGTCACTTGTAGATTTAGCCCAAGAATATTTTGGGTTTTTTTTTGGGTTTTGTGAGAGGAGTGCATGGCTAAAATTTCAGAATTTTCTGGATGATATTCGAGTCTGAAATCCCCATTCTTATAACAGGGCAAATCACTGGTTTAGCTGGATTTTAACACTATTTGAGCAGTCTGTGTCAGCGGGAATTAGCTCAAATGATTTCTGGGTTTTATTGGTTGGGGTGTGTGTAGCCTCTCTCTATTTTTTCAAAAATTTTAGAGCAGTTTTGAGGGTACATTTTGCAGTTTTCCTCTAGCAGCAACAGTGGCATCAACAACATTATTTTCTTGGAATTTGTACATTTTGGGGCTTTCCAAGTCAACTAGAATTAGCCCAAGATTTTTCCGGGTTTGGTAGATTTGGTTGAGAGAAGCCTCCAGTTAATTTTTTAGAATTTTTGGAGCAGATTTGAGGCCTAAAATATCAGTTTGCCTCTAGTAGCAACAACAATAAATTTTTGGGCAGAGCATATAATGAGTGAGCCACTTCAATGTGGAGTTTTCTTCATTCTCACCTGGGATTTGCGTGCTTGCTTTAGCAAGCCTAGGTGCACACATTTCACTATATTTTGTACCCAACATCTCTTTGGATATTTCATGAAATGGCTCAACTCTATTATTTATGCTCAACAATGTTCTAAATTTGTTGTTCTTGTGGCGTTTTCAGATTGCATGTTTAGTTGTTTGTTGTAGCTACTTCATGTTTTGATATTTCACTATATTTCACTAGGTAGAATATTACAAACTGATTATTTCACCAAGTGGGTTCAAGCAATACCAACCAAGAAAGCAATTGACCAGATAGTTATGGATTTCCTTGAGGATTAAATTATTACCAGGTTGGTGTTCCCGCCAAGATTGTCACTGATAATGCCAAAGCTTTTGACTCCATGGCTCTAACATCCCTGTGTAACAAGTACAACATAATCTTATCACAGTCTTCCAACTATTACCCTCAAGGAAACAAACAAGCTGTGTCGAGCAATAAAAACCTCATAAAAATTATCAAAAGAAATATCGGCATTAATAAGAAGGATTGGGATAGCAAGATCAAGTATGCCCTATGGGCTGACCGGACAACTGTAAAGGCTTCCACTAGATTTAGCCTGTTCCAATTAGTCTATGGTTTTGAGGCCAAACTACCTATCCAAATTCAGTTACCCATCCTTGAATGTCTAAAAGATTTCCCCGATCAACAAAATGCCATACAGTCCTGTATTGATCAAATAATTGAGAATGATGAGAATAGAAGGAAAGCTCTTGATCAAATTGGTTGTAGTCGTGATAAAATGAAAGCCGCCTTTAAGCATAGCCAACGTAAAGCATTCAAACTTGGTGATCTTGTACTCCTATGGGACAAAAGAAGAGAGAAGCCTAACATGCACAAGAAGTGGGACAACCTTTTGGTAGGTCTGTTCAGGATAAGTGATATGGCAGGAATAAACTCATACCACTTAGAGACCCCCGATGGAGAGTCTGTTCCCCTCTCTGTAAGCGGACAACTCCAAAACGAGTATTGTCCTGAGGCCACTTGATATGGTGTCATATGCATGGTAGAGTAGGATGCATTGCATATTGGTTTTGCATTAGAACTAATATCATATGGTATTTCTCATGATAAATTAGTTGCATTTTAGAATTGAAAATTGCATTTTACTTCTATGAGTCAATTTTATGGGCCTAATCTAAGCATGTGCGATCATGAGACACCGCGAAAGCATGCTGCCCCATGTTTTTCATCTATTATATGTGCAAGTAACAAGTCTGCGGTAACCAAGAGATTGCTAGAGGTCTCGTGACCTCCTGTTTGAGTAGCTTCGTCCACTTCTTTGAGAGATCACATCGCAGTTGGAGCCACATGTTACCCACCATTTTGTGGGTGATGTCTCGAGGATAATTTTTTTCTACAAGATGGTCCTCAGCCGGCTGCCAAGAACTCCTTGCAGCCACCAACTAGCTCGTTGTGCCACTTCTCGACCACCTGAGCTAGCCATGTGGTCTCTCACCCATCTGCTATGATCGTATGTTTGAAGGTGGGCCTCTCGAACCAGAAGGTATGCCTTGTCATTTGGTAATTGAATATTATAGTTTTCTTATCATGGACACTTCTGGGCATGGATTAATGGGGGGATTCAACATAAAGAATGAGCTAGGTTTGTGCTCTTGTCCCTTAGATCGCTTTCAGATGTTAACCTTGGATTCTACTTGCGTGGGATCTATAATAGATCTAACCTGCAAATATATGATAATGCAAATATACCCAAGAAATAACAAGATCTGGATATAGAAAATGCTTCTTTATTGATCAAAACCGTTGAGGTACGGCAACACCATAAATCACTCCTTAAGGAAGGAGAACACTCCACAAGCCATATGTTTGTCCATACAATATTTCCTTCACATCTCAATGGGGGAGTCTCTAGCCTCTATATATGATTCATGCATACAATACCATGGGTCATTACCATGGTTCCCTCAATACCATCTATCTAATACAATGAGCTTATTACATTATTGTTAACTACTTGTGGTCCCTTACATGATATGGGTTAACCACTTTATTTATTACTATGGCCCATTTCATTCTTACATTATTCCCTTGGGTACCTTCCTCTATACCCCATACTTTCCCCCCTAGGTAGGGTACAAAGGGAGGTACCCAATACTATCCCCCCTAGGTATACTACAAGATCTCTTTTACTAACCCTTTGGCTTTTGGGATGGTACTTCATGGGAAACCCTGATTTTACTTGCGTGGTCTCACTCCCTCATTCACATATATTGCCCCCTTTCCACTCATTATGACCCCATTAATCATTTCTCCCACCGCCCTCCATATTCCTCCACTAGGTCCACATAGGGTTAACTTTCTCCTTCCCCTTGCCCACACCTTGGGTTAGGCCTAGAATGATGCCCCGAAGGTTGATGTTGATTTGGGGTAGCATCAGATTTGCTCTAGCCATGAAAATTGGTGGAGAGGCTAAAGCACATGAGATCTCCAAGACCTATAAATGGTTTGGGGAAATTCTACCTGGTGAAGGAGATATTAAAATAATTAATATTTTTAATGGGTTCCATTTTTCTAAACTTAGGAAAATAAAAATATTAATGGCTGTTAATATAAAACTGGGTTAGAAGGTTCTAAATGACATGGATCAAGCCAAATCTTATCTTAGCTATTGATTAGAGATGTAATCATAGCCGTTGAAGACTCAACAAAAAATGTATAAGAGGAGGCTTGAGGGTCAGTTGGAGATACACTAGAGTGATCAGTGAGTTCAATTTTCTAGAGCAGGGTTTGCTAAGAGAAATCAAACTAGCGATCAGAGTTGCAGTGAGGGGCAGTGAGTGCATAGCAGAGAGGCAGAGATAGTGCCGGAAGACCAGCGCAGAGGCAGAGAGGCAGACATAGAACTAGGAGGAGTGACGCAGAGGCCAGCAGTCACTACGCAGAGGGACAGAGGGCCTGCGTGAGTGACGCAGAGTGCCAGAGAGGCTGCGCAAAGCCTTGGAGGCTTACGCAGAGTCTCAGAGGGTTGACACAGAGAGTTTCAGGCCGACGTAGAGGCCAAGAGGGCTGATGCTGAACCTCAGAGAGGTGCTGGAGAGAGTTTCGTGGAGCAAACTTTCAGAATATCTACTTCCGAAGAGAGGTATTACTGCCATATTGATTTCTCTACCGGGTGAGCCAGTTTGGCACCCATTTGTACTCAAGAAAATTTGCTTAACAATAAAACCTTCAAAATTGCTGTACTGGTTTTCCCAAGTTGGGTTTTTCCAGGGACGATTGTCCAAACATAACGGTATCCCTTGTGTGTTTGTCTATTTCTTTCACTCGATGATCTGTAGATGGTTGAGACTGCATTGTGTTTATTTCAGTATTTATATGGTTAAATAACTTGTTTAGTAATTAAACAAGTAGGAGAAATAAACCAGATAGTGAAGAAAAATTTCTAACGTGTTAGACTTAGAAATTTCAACAGTTGATGCAACTGAAAAGAAAAGTAAAAGCATAATTGGCCATATTCAATAGGCAAATGTACCACAAAATGCAAAAGATGGTCAAGACAAACACATTTAGCAAGTGGGCAAAAGTTAATACATGAGCTCTACTCCATCTTCATGGCCATCACCCTAGTTCCTATAGGCCCTAGATGAGCCTCCTTTATCATTTAGGAACCCATGATTTTACCAACCCTTGGTGGGCAATGAACCACCCTACCTTAAAAGGGGTATCCACTGCTATATCTCTCACATCATTGTCTTACCCCTTGAGCCTCAATCAATTAATTAAAGAAAAGTCATAAAAGGCAAAACACATATAAAGAAGGGTGGAAAAATCAAGGTCATGGCACCTCATGTACCACGATTGCTACTTCCTATACATTATATGCCCAAGTGTGGGCTTCCCTTTTACTAGCAACCCTTGTACCCCAACATGTGGCCCAGGGTTGTCCCTTTTCATTCTCTACTCCATTCATCCCTTCACCACATGCCACCACCTTTTAAAGGAGGTACCTTGGGCATATTATACCCTTTAGAAGTAGAAACCACCTAATAGGATACTTGGTTAACCCCATTTGGAGCTTGGTGACATTTGGATACCCCTACCGTAAAAAGGGTATCCACTGTTATATCTCACACATCATGCTCTTACTCGTTGAGCTTTGATCAATTATTTAAAGAAAAATCATAAAAGATTAAAGGCATATAAAGAAGGGTGGAAAAATCAAGGCCGGGGCACCTCATGTACCACGATTGCTCCCTCCTATACATTATATGCCCAAGTGTGCTCTTCCCTTTTACTAGCTACCCTTGTACTCCAGCATGTGGCCCAAGGCTATCCCTTTTCATTTGCTACTCCATTCATCCCTTTATGACATACCACCACCTTTTAAAGGAGGTACCCTGGGAATATTATCCCCTTTAGAAGTAGAAACCACCTAATAGGATACTTGGTTAACCCCATTTGGAGCTTGGAGACATTAGCACATGCCAAAGCCCATTATGGAAGGGCATGCCTTTATGAAGTCCCCACCTGTTGTCCATGGTTTGTAAGTTCTTTTGTTCAATTTCCTTGATGACTTGTTGTACTGGAAGGCTAGGGGATGGATTGGATCTTATGTAGGATTGTAGGTGGTCTCCATCTTGGGTTTGGCCTCCTATACAGGGTCGTAACTCTCCAGAGGGCTACATTGGTACATGTAGGGTGTGTGTTGAGAGCCATGGGCCTCCACAACAGTAGACATCACTCCATGGATCTCGAAAGATGTTCAAAGATTGCTCGAGATTAACCTATTGGACGAAGAAGATGCACTTGGTTCACCTTTGCCCAGCCAGCCCCACGGTTGTACCATGCACTTGACAGATGACGCAAGACTTGTATGCTGATGTGTCATCACTTACACCATCATTTGAGCCCTTACAGGTGGTCTACAAACATCTTTGACTTACTTGGAGACCCATGAGGCCACTTGTATGCCCTCATAGCCATTAGGAGCACCATAGGTTTATTATGTGGAGAACAAGGGGCCAACCCCTTGTCCATTACTTTTGGAAGTCCAATTCATCATTTTGGCACTTATGGACTTCATCAAGCCTTTTAGAGAGGCGAACGACATGCATTACTGATTATTCGACCTCTTGAAAGGCTTGTTATTTTGTTTATGAGCTAGTTTGGTGGGCTTGTCACTAAAAGTTAGTTTTTTGCACATTATTTTTATTTTATGGGCTAATGTAGGCTAAAATAGGTAAATCGAACTCATTAGTAGAGTATAAATACAAAGGATGAGAGTTCATTTCTCATTATCACTTGGATCATTCTCTCTTTTGAGAATTTCAAATTTCCTTCTTCGTGGACAAAATTGGAGCATGGATGAATTTTGATGTTTGGATTGCACTTTCTTATCTTGGAGCTTCTTAATTGGCAAATGTATTGATGGTTGGATATATTCTCTTACATGTAAGGACAATTTTGATGCTATTTTCTTATACTTTGTCACATACATCGATCATGGGATTTTCGCTATTTTAGGGCTAATTGCTGCATGCATTACTGCTTCATTATGGAATTATGTTTCTATATGGCACATCTCTATGTATGGGCCATGTTTATTGAACAAATTTTCCTAGAGATAGAAGTTATTGTGATAAGCCATCTTTGTTTGCAAACGAAGTATAAATGCTTTAAGGTCACTCTCTTTTTTTCCCTAATGCTAAACAAAGTTGCCCTTAAAGCCTCCTTGAGCTAGAAACGAGATCCACTCTCATAATTCTTCTTGACTCCATATCCCCGAAGGAATTAGGTACTGATCCACCATAAGGTGATCACCTTAAAACCTCTTTTTTCTTCACTTTTCTCTTTTTTTTTTTTAATTTTATTTTATTTTTCTGGGTCTAGCCATGCTAGCCCACCTAGCGCATCATTTTCCTGATAAAGTAGCCATAGAAAAAGTTCGATCTCTTGGCCTCTACTGCGCTGGTGTGTCCTCAAGGTCTTCTCCAAATTTCAAGAAATTTCGACGGTGGGATTGCGATACCAAACTTTGCCGTGGTGTTCCCTAGGCTAGTACCTCATAGGATCAATTTGACACCTCTAAGTGGAAACTCTTGTTTTGATCCTTCCCTCTTCCTTGTTTAGGTTAATATCATCATTGGTTGCTAAACTCCCTCCCCTTAACCTAGGCTAGGTCCATTTGGCCCCATGTGGTCCCATTTCTCATCAAAGACAATTTTTCAAAAACCACTTAGGAAAACAAATTCAATAAGGATTTTAGGGTTTTGGAAGCTCCTATACAATTCACACTCCTTAAACCTAGCCCTTAAATTCTCATCCCCTTATCCTAGAAAGCTTTGTACTTTTCTTAAGAAGCAAGCAAGTCCCATTCCCGAGCCTCCCCTAGGAAAGTGTCCTCGAGATCACTTCACACCCATCTTAGTTGATCTATCCTTTATAAGTGATTCTCTATATATCGGTTCTCCTCCCGTCGGTGAATGTCCATAAAGAGTAGGGAGTCTTAGCTGAGGTGATAGCAGGCTAAGTCTCCACCATTTCCGTTGATCTAGCAGTTGTCCCTTTAGGAGTCCCTTTTAGCCCCCCTGCTAGTTTGAGCGATAACAGGCCTCACTTTTAGCATATTTTGGTCATTTTACAATTTTAACAATAGTTCTCTTGGAGTTGCTTAGCCAAGACAACTGTGTTGTTTAGCACAAGGAATTTCCGAGCGAGAATTCCACCTCTACCTTCGGTGAACTTCAAGTGTCACCCTAAGGGAGTAAGAAGGAGTCCATCTCAAGGCTTATCTAGGAGCTACATTGCAAACTATTTCTAGTTGGAGCGTGCTTCTCCTGGGGCATAGAAGGAAATTCAAAGGGCCTGAAAAAAGCTAGCAAACAATAGAGTTTTGGCTGGAGAATTTGCAGACGTTTATCCGTAGGGGGGGCGAGTTTTTCCTTGGTGATTTATAGGGCCGAGAGTAATTTGTAGTGAATTTTTAGACTGAGATTTTTAGGATTTAATAAGTCACATTAGAGTATTACTAGAAAAATTTCATACTCCTAAGGTCTGAGACGAACATTTATGTTCATAACAAGGGCTCAAATTTAAGAGATATTTCAGGACTAAGGTTAGCCATCCAGGCAACCTCCAAATTAGGTTTTGAAAGGCACATAACTTACAAGTGGCATAACTTTCGATTGGAAGTTTTATTTCTGGGTCATTGAGATTTTATGATAAAGAAGAGTATTATTATTTTCTCATATGGCAAAGGGTTCTACAAGAAATGCTACTAGTACCCCTCACAAAAGCTCAAACATGACATCTGAAAAAAGTGAAGACTTGGAATATAGGCTAATCAAATTAAATAACCAAGTTGATGAATTGAACAATAATATGATGAAATAAGTGGATTTATCACGTTCAAAGAAATTCCTAAAAAAGGAAATATAAGATCAAATAAAAAGGATGAAGGATGAAAATAAGGGAGAAATACAAAAAATTCCATAAAGTCCATAAACATTGTTCTTTGAGAGAGGCTTCCAAAGAGGGATACGAAGATCCATGGAAATCATGAAAATAAGAAGAATAATTGGGTTGGGACTTAATTGCATATGGGGAGTATTTTATCACAATTGGAGAGCAAAAATATTGATTTGCAAAATCATGATCATTTGTCACGTCAAAATCCACATCATTAGTGGTTTAGCTCAAATCCAAGGAACTTCTTCATTCCGAAGATCAATATGAGGAAGTTTGATGGTAAAGATCCTATAACATGGATATTCTAGATGGAGTAATACTTTGATCTATAGTAAATGTCATCCTTACAAAAGTTAACTATTGCATCATTGTATTTAGAACAAGATTCATTTTTATGGTATCAATGGCTTTCGAAAGGAAAAATTATTCAGTTGGATCTCGGTGCTTTTTTATGGAGGAATAGATAGAACATTATGGGGATACTAAGAGTAGTACATTCTTTAGTCAATTGATAAATCTTTAGCCAAAAGGTCCAATTACAAAGTACCTTCAACAATCCCAAAAGTTTAGTTTCAAGGTAAAGGACATTCAAAGGATAATTTGTTAGATCACTTTATGGGAACTTTAAAGGAAAGAATCCAACATGAGGTGCATCTATTTGAAGCTAAATCACTAGAGCATGCTTTTAGTGTTGGAATAAAAGATGAAAGTAAAATTATGGCTACTAGAAGAGTGGTCACTAGCGACTACAAAAAACATCATACTTCCTCTCCTACTTCACTCAAACAACAAGGTTGAAACTTGACACCTCATAAAATGGTTGAAGGAAGAGAAAAAAGGCTGTTTTTCAATTGTGATAGCAAGTACATTAATGGGCATAAAAGTGGTGAGAAGAAATTATTCCACATAGACCGTGAAGATGAAGAAGATCAAGGACGAGAATCGTCACAAGATCTAGAGCTAGAAGAGAGGACTCCAACAATATCTTGTCATGCATTGGTTGACATCAATACTTCACAAACTCTCAAGATAGAAGGATATATCAAAAAGTAAACGGTAAAGATGTTGACTCATTTAGGTAGTACCCATAACTTCATTAATTACAAAGAAAAACCTCTCAATTGCTTTGTACTTTTAGCACTTGAATTTCAAATGATGATTGTAGATTGAGGTATCATTAATTGTTTAGGGAAGTGCCATATTATTAACTTGAATATTGGGGATTAGTTATTGTATCATCCCATGATTGCAATCTAAATAGGTGTACCTCATTAATTGTTTAGGGAAGTGACATATTATTAACTTGAATATTGGGGATTAGTTATTGTATCATCCCATGATTGCAATCCAAATAGATGGTGTTGATATTGTATTGGGGATCCAATGGTTACAATCATTGAGAACAATGGTCCTTAGAAGGCAAGGAAATTGAGCTAAGAGGTATTGAAGAAAAACCCCTCTAAAGTGATAAGCTCTAACAACATCACAAAATTACTCAAGAAGAGACACCATGGTGTAATTGCACAATTTTGCTCACTAGATGTTCAAACATCTATATCCCCTTTTCCATTGGATCTACTAAAAGCTATCAACAATCATTCCGAGAGTTTTGGAGAGATTCCTAAGGGTCTTCCTCCTGCTTGAGATCATGAACATGCTTTTAATTTGTAACTTGGAAATGTACCACCTAACATCAAGCCTTAATTGTATCCATATGCATAGGGGAGTGAGATTGAGCATTTGATTAACAAAATGTTAGAGGTTGTCGTTATTCAACCTAGCCAAAGTGATGGTTACAAAAAAGGATGGTTCATTGCACATGTGTCCAGATTATAGACAACTCAACAAAATGACCATGGAAGAATGACGCACGAAAACATTTCTAAAACAACCTTTAGAATGCATAAAGGTTATTATGAGTTTTTGGTTATGTCGTATGGTCGTACCAATGCACCTTTTCAACATTTCAAAGCTTTGTTGAATTCTATTTCCAAACCATTCAACAAAGCTTTGAATTCTAGATCCAAGAAATGTTGAAGTCTAGTAGTATTTTTTTGATGAGATACTAATCTTTATCGAATCTTAGGAAGAACATTTACAACATATTGATAGGATCTTAAAACTATTGGAAGAGCAACAACTATATGTAAAGCCTTCCAATTGTGCCTTTAGGGTTCAAGGAATGGAATACATGGGTCATATTGTATCTCATGAAGGTGTTGTTACCACACAATCTAGCAGGGGTCCTAGGAGGGGTTCCAAAGGGACTACTACTAGACCAAGTGACAACAACGGAACAAGGACCCACTGTCACCTCAGTCAATGCCCCCTTCTCTTTATGGACTTTCACCTATAGGAGGAATCCCAGTATAAAGGAAATCACTAGAAAGATAAGGTCAATAACAATGTACAATGTGATTTCCCATGCCCATTCAAAGGGGAGCTCAGATAATGGCTTGCTTGCTTCGAACGCAAGGTAAGGGCTCTCCAAGAAAGGCTTATAGGGAGGGAGGCCTAGACCTTGGTGAAAAAGATTTTCAACACAAGGGATGTACCTAGATCTAGGAAAAAAATCACCTCACTTAGGGTTTTGTGAGATAACAAACATGGAAGGGGTTGGGACCACGAGATAGTCTTAGGGGATCCAAGCAAGGCCAAGGGTTCAAGATGATCATCAACAATATGACTAGGTCAAGAAAGGATGAGAAGAAGGGTCAATGAGAGGTGAACTTCCTTTGAGTTTTAAGCATAAATACTGTTGAAAGGCCACTAACCAAAGAAACCTAGGGTGAAGAATGATATTGGAGCTAGGGCTTGGGATATCTCCAAATCTAGCCACAGGAATTTGCTCAAATTTTGAGGATGCCTAGAGAAAACTCCAATGCAGTTGCTTGCCAACTTGCTCTTCAAATGGACCACCCTAATGCATTTCACACTAGGCCCTAGGGGTCCTTCCATGTTAGGGTAGAAAATGGGAGAGGGAGAGAAAAGAAGAAATTTGATGTGATCAAACTAGGATTTAAGACGAGTCCCTAGCTATTGGGAGGATTAGAGTCAAAATGATCCTGGCTTTGTCACCTTCGCTCTTCAAGGAGGTCTAAAGCAACAACTTCACTATCTATGTATGCAACTACACGACAACTTTAGACATTTATACTTTGATGGCAAATAATATGGATTTTCAAGGATGCACATGCAAATTTTCCCCAATGAACATTCATTCATTCATCACCTTATGAGTAACACATACAAAACTTTCCAATAGTATCAAGGCCTAAAATCATGAATTAGGGCACAATAATAACCATAAGAAAGAAATTCCATTCATTAGACAATCATTATTTCAGAAATATAGCATTAAAGGGAACTTACATGACAATGAAGAATATATCCATCCACAATATTGCAACAAGAAGCTCCAAGAAAAGATAGCGATGATTTCCAAATGTCAAAATGCATTTATTCCATCCAAATCACTCCACAAATTGCAAGTCGAAATTCTCAAGAAGAGGTTGCGAAAATCCCAAATGATGATCAATTACAAATGAGGCCTCACTTATATTTATATGAGCCTCTAACAATTCGAATTGGTCAAATTAACCTAATGAGCCTCAAAAAATGACTTTAATGTGCAAAATAACAATCTAATTAGTGACAAGCCCACCAAATAGCTCAAAAGTACCCAACAGGCCTTCCTAATAACACTGAAATGATAGACAAATGGTGCATTAGGGCCATTGGAAGGCCTAGATAAGTTCTCCATGTGCCAAATCAAAGAGGAAGGCTCTCACGATAATGACAAAGGGGGTGGCCCCTTGGTTTCCAAGCGAAACATCTATGGTGCTCCCAAGTGACAATGGGGCACAATGAATGGTCTCATGGGTCTCCAACTGGATCAACATGTCAATACTCCATCAATAAGGGCAAGAATGATGATACAAGTCATCCCATGTCTCCCTAGGTGAAACAAAACCCCATATGGATCATATGCCAAGTGTCTGGTTCAAGTATGTGGCCCACTAGGCAAGGTGGTCCAAGTATATCATCATCTTTGTATGAATGGGGCACGAGAAAGTCAAATGTGGTGCTGAAGGATCCCATGGTGTGGCAATCAATGCCCTGCTGTGGAGGAGTCCCATGGTTCTCAACACTCACCCTACAAGTGTCATCACAACCCTCTTGAGGGCTTGCCTCTCGTATAGGGAGGCCAAAATCTAAGACGAAGACCTACCTGGAATCTTGTATAAGATCCAATGTGTCTCCTCACCTTCCAGTACAACAATTTCATTAATGCGATTGAGTAAATGAGCTTACAAATCAGTGGCCCAAGTGGACACTTCATAGTGGCCCGTCCTTCCAAATGGGCTTTAAAATGTACAAGTGTCCCCAAGCTCAAGTATGAGTTTAATAAAGGACCTTATTAGGTGTTTTCAACCTCTGAGGGAATGATAGGGCCATGGTACATCCGTCAAATGGTAGGTGTCATGTGACATAATGATGGAATGGAGTGGGGTAGCAGGGGAAGGCTCCAAGCCACATGCCATGGTACAAGGGAAGCTATAATAAGGGAAACCCATGCATGGGTGTATAGATGTAGGAGGGAGCAGTCGTGGTATATGAGTTATGCCGACATTTGTTTTTCCACCCTTCATATGCCTTTTGCCTTTTATTGATTTTCCTTTCTTATAACTACTTGGGGCTCTAGGGAATGAGACCATGATGTGTATGATATAGTAGTAATTACCCCCTTAAGGGTGGGCAACTCCTTGCTTAACTGAGGTTGGGACAATCATGGGTTCTTTAATGATGCAGGGGGCTCATATAGGGGCCCTAGGAACTAGGGTGATGGCCATAATAATAAGGGGTAGAGTTCATGTTTGGCTTTTACCCACATGCTAAATTTGTATGCCCTAACCATCTTTTGCATTTTATGGTACATTTCCTGTTATAAGTGGCCAAATTATGATTTTAACTTTTTGTTTTAGCTACATCGACCTTCGGGGCATTGGTCCAGGCCCGACCCATGGTGTGGACAAGGGGAGGAGGAGGCTAACTTCTTGTGGGCCTAATGGACAATTGTGGACCTAGATGGGAAAGGTGTGAAAGGTGTTTGCAATGAGCGGAGCAGAGTGATGTATATGATGTTGGGAAACGGGACCACACAACCAAAATTAGGATTTCCCATGTAGTGCTACTCCTAAAGCTAGTGGCCAATAATAGAGATCCCACGGGACTAGGATACAAGACTAACCACCAAGTTGGAAAAGCGGACAAGAGTACAAACCAAGCCCATTCTTTTCGCCGAATACCCCCATTAATATATGTCCATATGTGTGAGGCCCACCTTTAAACATAAAATCATAACAAATGGGTGAGGGCACACAATGGATGGCTTAGGTGGTGGAGAATGGTGGCACATTGATTAATCCAGTGGTTTTAAGGGGCTGTTGGCTACAAGATGAAGACAAGTCTAGGAGAAAATTCCTCCTATGGGTGTCGTCCACTAGAGGTGGGTAACAAATGGCTTTAACTAGGACATGAGCTCTCAGTATAGTGCATGAACGTACTCGAATGGGGAGGTCATGAGAACACCAGAAATCTCTTGGGATCATAGACTTGTTTCTTGCACATCAAAGACTAAGCACATGGGGCAACATGTTTTTATGGCTTCTTATGATTGCCCATGCTTATGTTATGTCATAAAAATCAACAAGAAATAAAGTTTAATTGTAAATGCAAGTTTTAATCTAAATGCACCTAATCTAACATGATAACATAATATGATGTTAGTTCTAATGCAAAAACCAATATGAGATGCATCCTACCCTAACATGTATATTACATCAAGCAAATGCTAAGTGTAATCATAAAGCCAATGTAACCAACATATTATTAGATCAATATGATTACTCGTGCAACAAACCCCAAAGCTAACATAGAAAGAATCATATGGAGGATGATGTGGGTGGGAGGCGGGTAAATATGATATCCATATGATGTAGAAAGGAGTTTTTGATGAGTGGAAGAACACCAATTTAGAGGTTCAGAGCCTTTCTTGCAAGCACAAAATGGAAGAATGAATGACTAAACTCAAGAACTCCCGATCACGATCATTGTTCATAATGTTATGCTTCGTGGTCGTCACAAAGTCATGACACGAAGAAAAAGGGGACCGAGGAAATGGAGGGGCACACCAAACAAGTTGCTAGATATGATGGTCACGTTGGAAAGGGGCAATGATTGTGTGCTCACAGTCCTAAGGGTATGACTGGGAAGGAAGGATACATGTAATGAGTGGATCTTCCTCAATATCACACTCAAGAGGGGGATAAGGTTTATTAATATTAGTGATGATATGAGAAGGGGGAGGGCCATGCCTCATGGATAATGTAGCTATATCTTCGGGATCCTGGAGGAGACAAGGGAAAGTAAGGCTCTTGTCAATGCCATCATCAATATCATAAGTGGGACCAATTTTTTCAAACAAATCTTCTTCATGCATGGGAAAACAACGATTCCCTTTTCAATGGTGCGAATAGGTATGCTATTGCGAGCAATGCCCTGAAGAAAGGGATAACCAATCTCAACCTAATTTTCCATGTGAGTATCATAAATAGGGTCATGGGCAAAATGATGGTTAATATCCCATTTTCCTTCATTTATGTGGAAGAAATTAGAAATGTCAACCTCACAGGGGGCAACAATATCAACATCCTCACAGGGTATGAATGGTAAGGAAGGATACATGAAATGAGTGGATCTTCCTCAATATCACACTCAAGAAGGGGACAAGGTTTATTGATATTAGTGATGATATGAGAAGGGGAAGGGCCATGACTCATGGATAATGCAGCTATATCTTCGGGATCTTGGAGGAGACAAGGGAAAACAATGCTCTTGTCAGTGCCATCATCGATATCATAAATGGGGCCAACTTTTTCAAACAAATCTTCTTCATGCATGGGAAAACAATGATTCCATTTTCAATGGTGCGAATAGGTACCTTATTGCGAGCAATGCCATGAAGAAAGGGATAACCAATTTCAACATCATTTTCCATGTCAGTATCATAAATAGGGTCATGGGCAAAATGATGGTTAATATCCCATTTTCCTTCATTTATGTGGAAGAAATTAGAAATGTCAACCTCACAGGGGGCAACAATATCCACATTCTCCAACACCTTTTCTTGAATGAGAAGCCCCATTTCATGATGTTCATCCTTGTGGGCTTGAATAGGACTTTCATTCATACCAGGTTCGTTCCCAACTCCCAAATCTGCAGCCTGAAGATCCTTCAGGGGTTCTTCATTTGCTTGGTCGTCATGATTTTTATAATCATTCCATTCTTCTATATTTGAGTTTTCTTTAGGATCATCACAACCATCCAATTCATTGACTTCTATGGGGGGACTTTGTTGCAAATTGTAATATCTTTCGTTGACTAGATCAATGAGGATATTGAAGGTACACGTATGGCAAGCAAGCTCAAGGAAACAGTTAGGATCCCACTAATAGGCACATCATACTAGGAAGAGCTCTTTGTTCTTCCTACTACATAACTCAAATATAAAATCCATGCCCTTTTGCTTTATCAAATATCCATAATACTCAACACACACTGGTCCACACTGTCCAACAATTTGTGAAGGTCTTCATGGTCAAGTTCATTGTAAGGAAAGCCAAGGACATTCTCCTTTTGACAATAAGCCATTGTTTATGATTTTACTTATGATACCAAAATGGAGTCGCCGGGGTGAATCTAAGTGCCTTGATAGATGCTTGCTTCTCCCTACAAGCATTAGCCTTGAAGTTCAATGAAGAACTAGGGCTTCATTCTTCCAATGGAGTTGCCAAGAATGATATGTCAATATTGTCGTATGAGGAACAAGACATATGTCTCGTGTCCCCAACAAGAACGCCAAAAATGTTACCACACAATCTAGGAGGGGTCCTAGGAGGGGTTTCTAAGGGACAATTATTAGACCAAATGGCAAGAACGAGACACGAACCCACTTCACCTCAGTCAATGCCCCCTCCTCTTTACAAACTTTCATCGATGTGAGGAGTCCTAGTATGAAGGAAATCATTAGAAGGATAAGGTCAATAACAATGTACAATGTGATTTCTAAAGCCCATTCAAAGGAGAGGCTCAAATAATGGTTTGGTTACTTCAAAAGAAAAAAAGGACTCTCCAAGAAAGGCCTATTGGTAGGAGGCCTAGATCTAGGTGAAAGGGTATTCAATAAAAGAGTTTTGGGCCTCAACTTCATCAGCACACCTAAGTATCACCCCCTCTAGATTTCTCCATCCCAGACCATTCTTCATAATGCAATACTTAGTTGCTCTAAGCCTTAATGCTCTTCTTTTATGGCTAATTAAATGGTTAGGACATGACAAATTTTGTAAGTAATAAATAACGTCTTTATACCATTCATGTTGACTCAATCTTTGAATTTCTGATGAAGTTAATTCCAACTTATTTTGACAAATCATTCCTAACACTTTCTCATTCCCCTCAATTAAGATCTTGGCCAAACCTTGGCCCTTTACTAGCTTGGTAGGTCTAATATCTAAATCATGCACTTGTATCTTTAAGACCCACCTAGCTCTAGTTTGTAAGCAATCAACTTGAGTTAAAATATCCTTCACAACATAGTGGGGAACAAATGCAATTATTCTCGAATACCCCACATAAACTCTAAATTGCTTAAGAGACTTGACTAAGGCATAAGCTTTCTTTTCCATGGCGCTACACTTCCTCTCGGAACCTTAAAGAGATCTACTCATAAAAGCAATAGGTTGCTCATACCCTTAATTGTTCTTTTGAAGCAACACTCCAGCAATAGTATCTTCAAATGAAAAAGAGAAAATCAAGAACTCCTTTGAATAATTAGTTCTCACTAGAACAGGTGCTTTACCAATAGAATCCTTAATTTCCTGTAAAGCTTTTCTTTCTTCAGTTCCCCACACAAACTTAACATCTTTCTTTAAAAGGGTTTGAATGGGTTTAGCAATTTTAGCATAATTTGGAATGAACTTTCTAAGGAAATTGATCTTTCCGATGGGGATTGAAGGGTTTTAATATTGTGAGGCAAGGAATCTTTTGAATTGCTTGAACTCTTTTAGGGTCAATCTCGATCTCACCCTTCAAAATGATGTTACCAAGCAACTTCCCCTCAGTCACTCCAAAAATAGATTTAACAGGATTTAAGGATATTCCATAATCTCTACACCTATCAAAGATTTGCCTTAAATGTCCCACATGAGAAATTCCATCTTTAGAAAAAATAATTAAATCATCTTGATAAATCTCAATGAATTTCCCAATTAGACCCTTAAAGGCATAGTCCATGGCCCTTTGAAAAGTTGCTCCAACATTTTTTAATCCAAAAGGCATCCTCAAATACTCAAAGCCACCCCATGGTGTGGTGAATGTTGTCTTATGTCTATCTTGCTTCTTCACCATAACTTGGTTATATCCTAAAAATCCATCGAGTAAAGACATAATTCCAGATCTTGTTACCCTTTGTAATAATGTTTCCATATTAGGTAAAGGGTAATTATCCTTTTTACAAGCTAAATTAAGATTTTGAAAATCTACACATAACCTGATTGACCCATTCTTCTTTCTTACAATAACTAAGTTTGAACACCATGTGGAGTGCCTAGTGTGAGCTATAATTCCAACTTGGAGCATATTTTGCAACTCCTTTTGCATCAAGGGGGCTAACTTAGGATTTATTTGCCTAAGTTTTCGCCTAAAGGGTTTGGCATTTTCATCCTTAAGAGGGATGGCATGTTCCATAACATCCTCCCTATATCCTTTCAACTCATCATATGAAAAGGCCAAAACATCTCTATATTCATGAAGTAAATTTATCAATTTCTTCCTTCCTTCCTTAGTGGTGCCCTTCCCTATTTTAATAATCTTTGGATCAGGGGGGATACCAATGTTTACTTCAATGAATTCCCATGGGTCAATTTTCTTATTATCTTTTCTCTTTGAAGCATCATGCCTATCAAACATTTGCTCCATGACTACACAATCCCTAGGAGTGGGATTTGACACATCATTGCACTCATAGTTGCAACCATCTTCTTTGTAGCAAACTTCAAAATCAGAAAATTTGTACATATTGTTTAAAAATCAAATCACTTGGCTTTCATCATTAAAAACCTGCCAATGCTCAATATTATCAGGAACTGATGGTGTAAAAAAATTTCCATCTTGATTTTACTATCCATCAAGTTCTCCCTGAGCTGTAAAGCAGATGCAGCAACAACAACTCATCAACTTGTTTATTTCCTTCTCTTGGAATTGCTTGAAGATCTAATGTATCATAATATTCCAAATTATCCCAAACAACATTACGATACTTCTTCAATCTATCATTCTTGCATGCAAATTTATGCTTTATTTGAAGAATGACCAAATCAGAATCCTCCTTGATACTAAACAATTTAATCTTCAAGTCTTTTGCCAACTCTAGACCGCACAACAAAGCTTCATATTCTACTACATTATTAGTTGCATCAAATTCCAATCTATAGGCAAACTTGAATATATGACCAAAAGGGGAGGTAAGGACAATTCCAACACCCTTGCCATATTGAGAATGGGCGCCATCAAAATTCATGTGCCAAATTCCATCTTTGTTAATTTCTACCTCCTCGAAAGGAGCAAAAGAATTAGCCAAGATAGCATAGTTTTCCAAGTTATTAGATTCATACACAATTTCATTATGAGGTTCCTTGGGATTCTTAACATTATACTCTCTCTCCAACTCCCTATCCAATCTAACCATGACGCCCTCACTATTAGGGATGGTAGCATAACTTAAATCCATTTGCAAACTGCCCCCTATATCAGCTCCCCACTTTCTAAACAATAACATCCCCTAAGCATTAGGCACATCAATCACCACAATATCCATGGTGATCATAATATCAGTTTGTACAACCAAGTGGACTTGAAGATCCTTTATCAAACCACAAACTTGAATAATCTTTGAATTCATTGCACAAATGTTGTGGTAGTGTCTAGAAATCCTCAAGTTTAACTGATTCATGACCTTCTTAGTCATGACACACGATGATGCCCCATAGTGAAACATACAATTGTGTAAAAGCATTCCATTGACCAACATAGTGATGAAAAAGGGTTGATGGTCTCAGTTATCTGTACATATATCACTACTTTGCAAAGTGATAGGGGCATCCTCATATTTATCCTTGGAAAAATTCAACATTTCTTTTCCATTGGGAGCATCAATGGCTTTCAACCATTTATATTTTTGGGAGGGAATCTTCATGATTTCAATGACAGGTATCAAAATCTTCGCATTATTTGTCCATCCTCCCAAGTCAATATTAAATTGAGATGTGGGTGGAGTGAAAGTTTTATGGGCATTTTGACTTCTTTCCTTGCTTTTTTCCCTTTCTTTATCTTTGGCTATCTCTAAAATCTGATTTGATGAGGGTTTCTCCCCATACAATTTAATTGATCCTATCCAACTCTTCAAAATTATTCACACTATAGGAGGATGGAGGCTTATTACTTACCTTTTGGCTATTCTCCACAACTCCCATCCAATTCTCCAAGGACAAATTATGTTCTTTTCCAACTACATTGATTTGCTTACTTGTTCCAACCATTTCTCCATCTAGGATCCTTCTTGCATAAGGGCAAGTGAGTTCATCATGTAGGTCATCACATGGTCTACAATAAGGCATTGAATCATCAACTAAATTGGTAGACTCTAGTGGAATTGGTGGCCTATGCTCATTGGGAGGTCCCCTCTTTTGCTAGCTATCATTACCTCGATTTGGGAATCCCTGAGTTTAATTTCTTTCGATGGCCACCAATCGATTTTGGACAACATTCATTTGACTAGTGTGATTTTCCTCCATACTCTTAATGAGTTGGGTTAATTCTTTTATAGGATCACGTGTAGTCTCTTCCTTGGCTTTGCCTTTGGAATCATTAGATTTTGATGGCCCTCTATTGAAGGTTGGAATTTTAGATTTTCTTGATTGCTTTCTAGCCCTTTCCATCTTTGAGGCCTCAACTTGAGCTACACCTAAATTTGCAGGTTCCCTCCTCAACCCATAAGCAGTATCAACACCAAAAACATCCAAATATGAGCATAAGAGAAATCTATCAAGAGGTTTAATAGTAGCAAACATGCTTTTTACAAATTCATTAAATCTCTTGTTAAACTCCTCCATGGTTTCATTCTCATTTTTCTTCATGTTGCTAATGGCATTGATCAAGTGACTATTTTATTTCTTCTCTCCAAATTTTCCTATGAAAACGTTAATGATTCCTTGTAAAGAGTCATAAGAGTTAGGAGGTTGCTCAATGAGCCAATCAAGAGCATCCTCTTCTAAAGAGAGAACAAAAAGTCTCATCTTTACATCCTCATAGTTAACAGTGTTACACCATTTAAAGATGCAAACATTTAAGTTCTTGACATGTGATGTAGCACTAATGACATTGCTACCTTGAAAATAAGACAACTTTTCAATATCCTTGTCAGGGATATTGTGAGGATAGCCATTTATGTTAGCAAAATTGCAACGAGCAAAAATATCGTTCATGATGCTAGGCTCAACTTGTTCTTGAAAAAACAAATGAATATCATAAATAACCTCTTGCTCGAGACTGACAAGAGTTCTACTATGAGAAAGTCTATTTAACCTCTCTCTAAAAACGTTTTCGGGATTTGAAGTGGGGCTAACTAGACCACTTGGATTTCTCCTATGAGAAACCCTTGCAAAACTTGAATCCAATGGAGTTGCCACTTGAGCAAGAATCTAATCCTAAAGGTCAATATGCTAAAATGAAAAGTTAGTTGATTTCCCAGGTACAAGAAAACTTGTCCCGTGCAACGACGCCAAAAGATGTTGACCTTGCTGCCTACACCTACTTACAGTTAGTGAGAAAAGCCTTTAACCCCACAAGGTGTGGTTGGTGGCAAGGAACCTAGAGAAGGGGCTGTGACCTATTTCCAACTCTATCTGTTTAAGCTATCTCTTGTTGATTCGGGGTAGCATCAAATGTGTTCTAGCCATGAAAATTGGTGGAGAGGCTAAAGCAGATGAGATCTCCGAGACCTAAAAATGGTTTGGGCAAATTTTAATTGGTTTGAGAGATATTAAAATAATTAATATTTTTGATGGAGTTCCTAAGTCTAAACTTAGGAAAAATAAAATATTAATGGGTATTAATGTAAAACTGGGTTAGAAGGTTCCAAAAGTCATGGATCAAGCCAAATCTAATCTTAGCCATTGATTAGAGATTTAATTTCGGCCGTTGAAGGACCAACGAGAAAAGTATAAGAGGAGGCTTGAGGGTTATTTGGAGAATACACCAGAGTGATCAATCATTGATTTTGGTAGAGCGGGGTTGCTAAGAAAATGTGAATCAGTGATGAGCAGAAGAGGCGGTGAGTCTGGGCAGAGAGGCAGAGACAGTGCCAAGAGACCGGTGCAGAAGAAGAGAGCGAGAGCAGCAGCCAAAGCAGGCCATGCAGAGCCTAGCCAAGACAACGCAGAGCCCAAAGGGACTGTGTCATCCACGCAGAAGGCAAAGGGAGTGATGCAGAGGGTCCCAAATGCTACGTAGTGCCTCAGAGGGTTGACGCAGATGGTCCTGGGGCTGACACGGGTTGCCAGGAAGTTGACGCAGTGGCCAGAAGGGCCAACGCTGAGCTTCAGAGTCTCCAGAGAGGGTTTCATGGGACAGGTTTTCTGAATACCTGTTTAATAATAGAGAGGTGTTGTTGCCGTGTATTTTTCTTTGTCAGGTGAGCCGGTTAGGCACCTAGTTGTACTCCATAATAAAAAATCCTCAGAATAGCTGCACCGGTTTTCCTACATTGGGTTTTTTCGGGGACATTTGTCCAAAAATAACGGTGTCACTTGTGTGTTTGTTTTCTTTCAGCTGATGATCTGTAGATGTTGTGACTGTATTGTGTTTATTTCGGTATTTAAAATGTTTTAAATAACTTGTTCAGAATTTACAAGTAGAAGAAATAAACCAGCAGAATACAAATTTATTTTCTAACTGATAGACTTAGAAAATTCAAGATGGTATTAGAGCGTGGTTGCAGATCACAGGATAGATGAAGGCATCAACTGAGCAGAGCATTTGCAACAGAATCAACTGTCCTGAGTGACAGAAAGCTGATCCTCGCAGAAATGACAGAGGAAGGGTTGACGCAGTGGCTAGAGAGAGGCTAGCGCTGAGGCTGAGGAGGGCAGAAATAGGCTCACGCAAAGGCCAGGAGGGATGACACAATTGGTTGAGGGAGCTATTTTGTCGATGTGAAGATTGTGCAGAGCCAAGAGGCTCAATCCTTCAGTTGCTGGGGCGAAGGAAGCTGTGGGCAGTTTGTGGGAGTGAAGCTGGTGGGGTATTGTGGTGAGAGAAGTACATAACAAGGAAAAACCAAGGTAGAGGGAGTTTCTGCCGAGGCAAATTTCTAGCCAAGGAATCTGGATCAGTGTTGCAGTTGCACAGATGATTGGAGAGGGGCAAATTGACGGTTGGCAGAAGGATTTCCAGGAGGGAAATCGAGACTCAGAGGGAGTCCAAAAGACAACTTCTAGACGGGAAGTAGAGAGACTCAGAAGGAGTCGAACCGAGGACATCTAGACGGGAAGTAGAGAGACTCAGGAGGAGGCAAACCGAGAACTTCCAAACTGGGAGTAGGGAGACTCAGTAGGAGTTGAATTGAGAACTTCCAGGCGGGAAGTAGAGAGACTCGGAGGAGTTGACAGAGAAGAGCAAGGAGATGGCCATGAATGGATTGAGGGATCAGGATAGGCTGGACGGGGCATCCAACTTTGTGGTTTGGAAGTCCAGGATCCTTTCCATTCTAGATAGACATCGCATCAAGGCCTTCGCCTTGAAAATAGTGGCGATCCCAGTTGATCCAACTGAAAATGAGAAGTACGAGGAGGCAATGGCAAGGGCGAAGTGCATCATCCTTGATGAAGTCAAGGATCATGTGGTCCAACATATTGCCGAGAAGGACGTGGCAAATGAAATGTGGGAAGCCCTGAAGAAATTGTACCAAAATACTTTTGTGCAGAGGAAGATGTTACTTGAGATTAGCTGTGGTCATACTAGATGCAGAAGGGGGAGTAGACAGATCACTTCCTCGGTCGGTTGAAGGAGATCCGAGACCAGTTGACTTCCATAGGGGCCATGCTAGATGAGGAGATGTTGGTGAGGACCGCACTTAACGAAGTCTCCGAGGAGTGGGAGACATTTGTCCAGAGCATACGGGGTAGGGTAGATCTTCCAGATTGAGAATAATTATGGGTGGCTCTTCGCCAAGAGGAGATCAGAAGGCTGAGCAAGACGGGAAGTAGTAGCAAAGGAGTCCAGATCAAGAAGGAAGAGGAAGAGGATGCAGCACTGGCATCTGCGGGAAAGCAGGAGAAGAGGAAGAAACAGGGCCTCTCCAAGGTCGAATGCTTCAACTGTGGGGAACTGGGTCATTATGCGAACCAGTGTCCGAACAAGAAGAGTAAGGGAGAGGCGTCTGACTTTAAGGCAGCGCCAACAAAGGTAGAGAAGGAGGTCTAGGAGGATGACGATTGTGCCATGAGTGCTCATATACCTCTAAATAAGAGGTGGGGGACATTGAGCTGTAGTCAAGAGGACTACAGGCGATGATGGGCAGGATCCTTGAAGTACCCAACCTCTTGGATTATACCTGGCTACGGGAGCCCCAAAGAGAGAGTAGCAGGACTGACAGATGTCAGTAGAGACGGATGTAGATGAAGCGACAAAGAGTGCCACAATGCAGGAGTCCCCAGGGAGCGCGAGGCTAGTATGCTGCAACAATGCGAGAGGCAAGGAGAATGTTGCAACAATGCAGGATGGCACAGAGAGGTTTGCAACATTGCAAGACGCAGGGAGTTATTGCAGTAGTGCAGAGATCAGTAGAGGGAGCACTTGTTAGCAATAGAGGGAGCTTCAACATCAAGAGTGTTTCTAGCTTGACAGGGATGTCAAAAGTTGGGTGGATCAGTTACTTACTTCTTAGTCACTTAGTTGTAGTGCAGTAGCGGTTAGCTGTAGCATGATGCAACATGATGAGAAGGGGTTGCAGTGCTGGGAGGATGGACCAGCATCAACACATATGCAGAGGGAGCTGTTGTACGGATGCAGTAGTGGCAGTGGCAGTGGCAGGGCCATGGGTAGTAGTACAGGATGCAACAATGGAAAGGATGTTGGGCGGGGAGGCCTAGCATTAGCACAAGTACTAGTGCCAGATAATTAGTGTGATGCTCAGTGAGGAGTATTAATAGAGCATAATCTTCGCTAAGAGGGAGTGTTGATTTGGGGTAGCATCGAATGTGCTCTAGCCATGAAAATTGGTGGAGAGGCTAAAGCACATGATATCTCCAAGACCCAAAAATGGTTTGGGCAGATTCTAACCGGTTTGGGAGATATTAAAATAATTAATATTCTTAATGGACTTCCTAAGTCTAAACTTAGGAAAAGTAAAATATTTATTGGTATTAATATAAAACTAGGTTAGAGGGTTCAAAAAGTCATGGATCAAGCCAAATCTAATCTTAGCCGTTGATTAGAGATTTAATCTTGGCTTGAAAGACCAATGAGAAAAGTATAAGAAAAGGCTTGAGGGTCAGTTGGAGAATACACCGGAGTGATCAGTTATTCATTTTGCTTCATTTTGCTAGAGCGAGGTTGCTAAGCAAAAGCAAATCAGTGATTAGCAGCGAGGGGTAGTGAGTATTGGGCAAAGAGGCAGAGACAGTGCGAAGAGAGCAGCACAAAAGCAGAGAGCGAGAGTAGCAGCGAGAGTAGGCCACACAGAGCCCAGCAGAGACAACACAAAGCCCACAGGGACTGCGTCATCCACGCAGAAGGCAGAGGGAGTGACATAGAGGGTCCCAAAGGCTACGTAGTGCCTTAGAGGGCTGACATAGAGGGTCCTAGGGCTGATGCAGGTTAGCAGGACGCTGATGCAGAGGCCAGAAGAGCTAGCGCTGAGCTTCAGAGTCGCTGAAGAGGGTTTTGTGGGATAGGTTTTCTGAATTCCTGTTTCCGAATAGAGAGGTATTACTACCATGTATTTTTCTCTGTCGGGTGAGCCGGTTAGGCACCCAATTGTACTCAAGGAAATACTGCATAATAATAAACTCTCATAATAGCTGCACCGATTTTCCCGCATTGGGTTTTTCCAGGGACATTTGTCCAAAAATAACGGTGTCACTTGTGTGTTTGTTTCCTTTTAGCTAATGATCTGTAGATGTTGTCACTGTATTGTGTTTATTTTGGTATTTAAAATGTTTTAAGTAACTTGTTCAAAATTTTCAAGTAGAAGAAATAAACCAACGTAATACATATCAATTTTCTAACGGAGAGACTTAGAAAATTCAAGATCTCCTAGGTTAGCTATGGGGGTGGTCCCTAGAGGAAAACTAAGTTAAAGATGAGGTTTCTAGGAGATTTGTTAAAGTGAAATAGATTACTTGTTTAAGATTATAAGCAAATGTGGTATGAACAATAACCATCGACAACCATCAATACATAAGATAAGCATAAACATATGAACAACTAGTGCCTTTAAAGTATTGTTCTAAAATGAAAATCTATTTCTTTAAAATAAATGGAATGCTTTCAAATAGAAAGAAAAATTAATCTTGAAAATGAAACAAGAAATTGTTAGCACAAAATATAAGGATGCCTTTATGATATATAAACCAATAATAAATCAAAACAATCAAAGATGTTTTGCCAAAATGAAAACAATTAATAATCTACTTGAAGAATGTAAGTGAGATGATGCTTGTCAATGTCTATCAAAGTAACTTGCCTTCAAACATTCAACAAGCATATAAGTAAACTTGAAATAGATATTCAATTATGTAGACTAGTGCCTTCAAGTAAACAATAGCTTGCCCAAAATGAGATTAAGATACAAATGACAAAATTTAAATGTTAGACCAAGATAACAAGATGAAATCAAATTTGCAACATAAAACAAGTAATACATGAAAATGAAATGCTCAACTTACAAGATACATCAATCATTCATGACCGTAATGACCATCAAAATGATAACATGCAATGGAGTTGCAAAAGCAAACAATATATCAAGTACAAGAGAATCAAATTGTTGCACAATTTAAGAGAATATAATACTTGCATCAAAAGTGCTTCTTGAAATGGGAAATGATATTTGCATGTGAAAAACTCTAAACCATCAAGATAGCCAAATAGGAAATTAGGAGTGTAAAAAATGCTATTGGTTTATTTTATTAGTTGAACTCTAAAAGCAAGATTGCAATTGAATTTTAATCCTCCAACCTCTCCCTCGTCCAAAGATTTGGATCTCACAGTGAGTAGTCACTAGAGGTAGAGGGTCCCTAAAAGTTTATTCTACCAACTTAAGTTGGAAGTAAGTTTTAGTGATGCTTGGGGCATGTAAGATTTTAACAAAATGAAAAAACTAAACTTCAACTTGAAATATATTTGCTTGATGTGAAACGTTGCTTTGTAAAGTAGAATTTGTCCATACACTTGATGCATGTAAAGCGTGCTCAATGGCGAAGCATACGTAAACTTGGAATATTTTTCAAGCCAAATAAAATCAAGTTAACGGTGTTTGCATGCCAAAAATATGAATTTACTATGAAAGTAAATGAACTTAAATCTTGTAGCAAATCAAACTAAATCGCATGTGAAATGAGTGTGATGCATGGTTGTGTTAATTACCCGATTAAATGAGATGCATGCAAGTGAAAGTGATAAAAAAATCAAGCCATAAGTACTCTCCCCAAAAGGTGGAGAGATAGGGATACCAATGGGTAAAACTCACGCTCCTAAAATCATAAATTATTAGTTGTTACAAGAGGGAAAATCCCATGAAGCCTCCTCCAAAACCTAAGGAATGTCTTCACAATTGAGATTTAAGCCATAGACCTTTCCTTGCTGAAAAATTTCTGCAATTTGAGGCCCAAAAAGACTCAACAAAATTCAAATTTTATAGGAGGAGAAGAGAGGTTAAGCCTCTTCAATGCCCACGAACAAGAGAGAGGGAGAGAGAGGGCTGCCCAAGATGAATTCAGCCTCACCCAAGAAGAACTTGGCCTTGTCCAATAAGAAATTGGCCTAGAGATGGAAATAGTCTCGAAATTTGAGCCCCAAGTTCCTGCATGCAAACTTGTAAATAGTATTGGAGATGAATTCTGCAAGTTGTTGCAAGAAAACAAGTTAGAAATGGGCTACAAAACACAACAAGTATTAGTTCAATGAATTACAAAATAATCTACAAAAGACTAAGCCAAAGAGTATGAGTGAACTATCTTGTTTGACTAGCCATGGTTTAGCTCTTTGAAATAGCAAGATATAATTAAATGAAGCACAATACTTGATGAGTAAATTTTTAATTGGTTTTGATGCAATAAATAAGAGCCTAAAACTTAAAAGAACCCCTACAAGATAAATTGAAGTGAATGAGACTTTGGAATTTAACACATGTGAGTTCTCCTTGAATATTTTAAGAGTGGGTTGGTTACTCCGAGAAGTTCCCCTCATGCTTGAAACCTGACCACAAAAAGATTCTTCTACAAAAATTCACCAAAACCAATTAAATCCACATGAAATTAAATAAATGCAATGGAGAGAATTTCTATAGATATATTTGAAATCACTAAAATATTTCTCTTCATAGAGCAATTAAACAATTTTTATGCTAATATGAGATCACTGCATATGAACATAACTTAAAAGTATGAAACAAATAATAACATGAGGAAATAAATAGAAACATAATAACAAGTACGTCAAGAATTTACCATAAGCAAGGAGAAAAACACCTTACAAGTAACCCCAAAGTTTGTTGTATTATATTGCAAATCCGTGATCCAGCAGCGTGTCCTCACGCCCAATAACTCGCATTGCATGATACATATGATAGCCCATGGCTCTATTATATAGAGAGTTTGGAGCAAATCTCAGGAAAGGGCAAGTTGAGTTCCAAGTGGAGATGAGAGAGACACCAAGGTAAATCGAATTCCATATGTGGCACGCAAGGAAAATCGAATTCTCCATGTGTTACAATAAACAAATCCATGAGTGAACCAAAGCAATGAGATAACTCCAGTCAAACAATCTAAACTCGAACCAAGTGTTGCCACCTTAGATGATGATCCCAAAGAAGCTCAGTGTAGGTCCTGACTCCTAAGGTACTGCGTGGTCCTTTCCAAGAGAAACTCGTAATTCCCCAAGTGAAGCGATTAAAGTGTAGAAGCACTGGAGCTAATAGTGAGATAAGTCCCCACGAAATCCTCAATCCAAATATTCCATCGAATATTCCTTTAGTGCATGAGCTCCTCCAAATAATTCAATTTTCCACATAAGCAACTACTGCATCAACCCCATGAAATTTGATTTTATGAGATATTGGTGCATTTATGATGTAAGGTGCTCAATCATCATCCACATGTCCCTTGACTCAACTCTTTGACTTAGGATAATTTCGAAGTCATTTCCATGTCATTCTGTCACATAGAATCTAAGTCACCGGATTCGTCCTAAACCCCCTGCGAATCCCGAATCCGGCGAATCCGACACGATTCGGTCTGGATTCGTGTCCAAATCACAGGACACGTCGTGTCCGAGGGCGTGTCGTGATTTTCAGGGGCGTGTCGCGATTTTAGGACACGTGTCTGGTTTCCAGGGCTCGCTAAGCTTAGTGCGGGAAAGAAAAGGGCATGTTTGCTCATTAATATTTTCATTTGGCAAGTGATTTGTGCTGTTGCAGCAAGGAGTAGAGCATTTTGGCAGCTTCATGATCAAGTCTAG
>APFE030649830.1:171572-227267 GCA_000404065.3 Pinus taeda | reverse complement strand
TAATAAAATAATATATAACGTGTCCTAACGTGTCCTGTTCTGGGGGGTCAACGTGTCCGAATCCGACACCACGAATCTCGAATCCTACGTGTCCCAAATCCCCGTGTCAGGTGACTTAGCATAGAATCATTTCTTTCTATATTTAATTTATTTCTAGCCTAATTTATTGCCACATTTTCCACTAAACTTAGGAAAAGTGAGCTTTAGGGGTCCTAAATACATTTTTGACCCCTCAAAGTGTGTCATAGTAGAAAGTTGAGGGTGAGAGGTGTAAATTTTATTACTCATACCCCATACAACTTCTCGAGACATCACTTATTACATTACAAATACAATTTTTATTGCAATTTCCGTTTTACGAAAAATTTAAAAAATAAAAAAATGACTACTTAGACCTAATCAAATTCCACGATTTTTTTGTGTGATCTATTATGGTAATAAACATTGATCCTATACATTAGAACTCACCCAAGGCCTCACCATCAAGTCGTACTTCGGCTTTGGGGTATATTTGGAGGAAAAAAACTTAATTAATTATTAAGTCCTGGTAGGGAGACGATAATTAACCAAGTGAAAAAAGTCTTCTAGAGTAATACTCACTTGTTGCCAAGGTCCCAAGCTACCTAAGCCTGTTACATGACTCAAAACTCCTCATACTAGTATCACTTACTACAATTCGTTGTAGGGTGTGGAATCTGGGTACTACAAAAAATGATGAGGAGTAGAGTTTAACAACTCTGGTAATCTAATGATATTGATAGTACAAGTGTCATTTGTTACATCCTTGGGCATGGAGTCTTCAGATAAATCTTCAGGTGCCACACCAATGGTCAACAAGTCCATCATGGCAAAGTTCAAAATTGTGTATAATTGTAATTACTTAGCGAAATTGCTAAGTAGGAACATCACATCAGATGATTGCTCAAATTTTATTTAATCATGTCATCTGTGTGTTGGTGAAGGTCTTCTTTGCACACATGACAACAAATATTTGATTGCTAAGTGTTTCCAATCTTTACCATGTTCTATTGGCCCCTGATCTCGATTTGTCACCCCCCTGGAATCTGGTTTTTATGTTTTTTATTAACAATAGTTTGGTTTGATATGGGAATGGGAATAACTAGAGGCTGCTCGTAGGATACCTTGTCTACATTGATGCTGGAAACAGAAGCCGAGAGCTGGTCTTGTGGTGAATCTGGAATTTTTTCTTCAACAATGACTGCATCATATTTGAGGTGAAAGGTGGAACCATCTTGAATGGGGTTTTGGTGCGCCGTATACTTGACTTAACATTTCCACAGTGGGTAGCCAATGCTGGTAGTTGTTGGGGCCCCATGATGTATAAAATGCTTCAATAAACCCTGCAAAAGATGGAATTTCTGCTTTTCCAAGACTTCCAAACCATTTCCTTGCATCATTTTTGAGACTAAATGCAATTTTTTTCATCATACCCTTGTCATAAGTGATCTGGATTTAAACAGGAACGCAATAAAATACATAGATAACCATATACACAAAGATGCAGCGGAAATAATGCTTCATTTCATTAATGGAAATACCGAAATATGCTTACAACCAGAAATGGAAATAAACCAGCTAGGGCGATGGTAGCTTATCTCTGAGAAGAGATGTGTGGCTACATGCCTCTGAACTATTTCGAACTGAGTTACAATGAGGCTCGAAGGCCTATTTATTGTTGAGAAACAATGGAAAACCCTTCACATTCCAAAACCGACCCTTAGAAGATGAAATGCCAATTGTGGGCCCCGTTTTGGGTAAATTGGTACATCAATTTCCCGGGGTCGTAACTTTGGCATACGATCTCCGTTTGACGCGTATGATAGCTCGTTAGAAAGATCTATCCAAGAAATACCACTTTGGGAAGGGCAACATCGGTCCATGGACCCATGTTGCCCCAAGATTTCCCAAAAAATGTCGTTTAGGGCCTCAAAACGGCTCCGGAACTTCAGGACTCGAAAAAACTGCTAAAAATAGTAAATTGTGCTACAATTACGGAAATTGAAAAACTGAAAGAGACAGTTGCGAGGGTCCAAATGGGATAGGTGGGTGGCCACCAATATCCACCTGGATCAATAAGTGACGCCACTACTTGAATGGAATTCAAGAATGACAAGATATGCCATATGACTAAATTGTCATGTCCATGAAAACCTGGAACTGCCCTTACATCTACACTTTGGCTCTCATTAGGAAAACTATGGACATTTGTAAAATCAAAAGGAACATACTAAATGGCAATCCATGAGGGTAGTCCCATCTTCTTTTTGCTTATGGGTTTTCAATACAAGGTTAACAAACAAATTCTGCAAGGAATGTTGATCATACTTTACACCAATACCAAGGTGGAGTTGCCAAGATGAGCTTTTTTTTAAGAGTCTTCAAATTGATGGATCTGCTCACCTCTACATCCAACAGATTCTTCAAAATTGTAAGGAATAAGGGCATTCTCCCTTCATAGAGTTGCCATGTAAGATGGTGATCTTCAATAAAATACTGTGACAAACCTGTCATGAAGCATTGCCTTCAAATTTTTGGGAGAATGGGCTTTATCCCCATTAATGGAATAAAATTGTTACTGCTCAAACTATCCTTAATGATAAAGGCCCTACTCTATTAGGTACAACTCCAGGGGCAACCATTAGGATGGTTATCACTGTCACCTTAGTTACCCATCCTCTGCACTTGATGTTGCCTCTCCTCTTGCTCAAGGGGGTATCCCTAGTATGATTATTGTGACAAAGCAATGAGCCAGAAGATGAAGTTGAGAGTAGCTTTAGTAAAATGGAGCTTTGGGGTTTTTAGGGTTTTGAAATAAGTGATGCAATGAAGGATACATCAGTGCCAAATCCAGGAAGGGCAATGAAGTCAGGGTGAGTCAAATGGTTTATGAGGTCAAGAAGAAACCCTCTTAAGAATTGAATTATTCCTTTCAAAGATTACGATTTTGAGATTAGAACCAAGAGGAAGAATAATCTGTCACACGATCAATATCAAGCTCGACAAGAAGGGAACCTTATTGGAAAACCTTCACCAACAAGATTAACTATGATTTGATGAATTGACATAATACTTCCTGTTATCGAACTAAAAGGAAGAACAAAGCAAGGTACCAAATGATCACCAAACGAAGAAAGGGAGAAGGAAAGAATAACCCTATAATTTCTTCCTTCCAAGTGGTAGACTTACCCTCAAATGGATTGATCTTGAAGGCTTGTAGAGGACTTGAGCATTTCACCATTAATCCTTATGCACCAAATAATACCCACGATGGAGAAGCTTCAAGAATTGACTATAATTATCCACAAAGAAAGATCTTTTTACACAACTTTATGCTCAAAGAAAGATATGTCAATTTAGCTCCAAGGAGTGAAAGTGTTAAAATTGGCAACTAGGGCCAAACTCCACGTGGGTCATCTTATTTATGGCAGCTGATATTTTTATTGGATCCCTCTCATCGAGAGGTGTAGGAATCAGGATTGATCTAAAGATCATCCAATTCCGATAAGTATTCATGGAGTTATGAATTTATTTATGTTATAAGACAAATTGTCAAGTCGGCCAGCAACTTGAGTAGGCTCAGAACCCAATAGTCGTGTCTATTCATCATCTACGTTTTAGTATAAATATACAGGACTCGAAATAATTTTCAACACACATCCTCTTCATGTGTGGTCTCCTCCTCTCCACATCTTTGGGTTTTGGTGAAAGAGAGGCACAATGAGGATATGCTGGCCCAAAGTGTGATGCCCTAACCACAGTAAGCCGCAGGCTTATGAGGATGATCTACGCAGAAAAAACAGAGACCTTATATGCTGTTCATGGTGAGACTTTATATGTTGATCATGGAGACCTTATACACAGTTCTTGAATACTCTTATACGCAGGTCATATCATCGTTAAGAAGAGGCCAGGAACTCGAACTTCTTACCTTAGATTGGGCTGCAGGCAGAGGACACTTCAGCGTGGGAAAGAGGCAGCATAGGAGCCTTTTGGAGCTGTATTGAAGTCTGTTCACACTTGCTGGGAGGCCGAATTAGGTAAGGAGAAGGGCAGGTCTGTTGTGGCATGTTGAAAGGGCAAGAGAACTCTGTTTGGGCAGAACGTAAGTTACAGGTAGGCTGTGTGGTAGGCTGCAGGCCATACCACCACAGCAAAGTACTTGCGTGGGTCTGTTTTGGGGCTGTATTGTGCCCTAATCTCTAGCGTGGAAGCAGAGGGATCACACTCAGGTGGGCCGCAGGGATTGAAGGCTGTTTGAGGACTGTTCAGGGATTGTTTGAGGGCTGCTGCAGTGTGCTAAAGTGCCCTAACCAGGAACAATCAAGGGCAGCGTGGGACAACAGATTTGGAGGCAAGGTTGTTGTGTATTGGGTCAGTGTGTTGACCTGTTTTGAATCAGATTATTGAGCAGCCTGTGGAAGCCATGATTTGCTGACTTGTGGTATAAAAGATGATCTCACAAACTTGATCTCGATGACACTAATATGAATGTGCATCATGATGATCTCAGCAGAAGGAATGATGAAGGAAGATGCAGCATGATGGGCATGTTAAGCATGATGATGGAAGATGCAGCACAATGGGCAACATGATGATGAGAGCAGATGAGAGCAGCTTAGTCATCAAGGTTCTACACTGTGACAGTACAGCATGGAGTCACATGGTTATGTGCAGCAAATGGACGAAAGGCAGCACTATGATAGGTGAAGGAGTCACCTTGGAGAATCAGTTGAAGCAACATGTCTTCAACTGATCTCGTACAGATATAGAAAGTCAAAGTGTTGTCTTTTGTTGTAAATGTACTATTCCTCTTTTTTTCTTTGCTGAACTATTGAAGAACATAAAAGAAGAATTGATCAAGGGTTTCCCCACATTGGGGTTTGTTCCTGGCTGGTGCCACATCTTGTGTTCTCTTGTCTTGGCTTATCTTCTACGATTTATATTTATGTTCTATCTGTAGTTTACTTTAATGCTGATGTGATTGCTAATCTGGAAAAGTAATTGAAAAAGTAAAATAAATTGCTCTAGCATAGAACATAACTAAAATTAACAGAAAGCTCCAAAAATTCAACTATGAGTGATAATGAATAGGGCACCTCTATTTAAAGAGTGATTTTTGTCTTCTTTTACCACAAAATAATATTATCTTATGAGAGATCCTAAATTCTAGCCTATGGATGAGTAAAACACAATTTCCTCCTAGTAATTAGTCTAAACAACAATAAAAGTAAAGTGGTATGGAAACATGTACAATCAACCAAGTGAAATATTGTCAAGAGAGGACTTGAGCATTTCACCATTAATCCTTATGCACCAAATAATACCCACGATGGAGAAGCTTCAAGAATTGACTATAATCATCCGCAAAGAAAGATCTTTTAGCACAACTTTATGCTCCAAGAAAGATATGTCAATTTAGCTCCAAGAAAGGCTGGTAGAGGACTTGAACATTTCACCATCAATCCTTATGCACCAAATAATACCCATGATGGAGAAG
The DNA here is from genome assembly GCA_000404065.3 of Pinus taeda. Taxonomy (NCBI): domain Eukaryota; kingdom Viridiplantae; phylum Streptophyta; class Pinopsida; order Pinales; family Pinaceae; genus Pinus; species Pinus taeda. Next base: position 221,749 of record APFE030649830.1, on the reverse strand, counting down.
CTTCAAGAATTGACTATAAATCATCCACAAATAAAGATCTTTTTACACAACTTTATGTTCCAAGAAAGATATGTCAATTTAGCTCCAAGGAGTGAAAGCTCCAAATATTCAACTATGAGTGATAATGAGTAGGGGCACATCTATTTAAAGAGTGATGTTCGTCTTCTTTTACAACAAAATAATATTATCTTATGAGAGATCCTAAAGTCTAGTCTATGGAGGAGTAAAACACAGTTTCCTCCTAGTAATTAGTCTAAACAACAATAAAAGTAAAGTGGTATGGAAACATGTACAATCAACCAGGAACGTCTCCTCTAAAGGAGGAATGTGGCTCCAATGTGCAATGTCTAGCCTCCAAAGGCTTCAAAAGAGTGAATCATCCTCAAAGTCCTCCAATAATGGTAGTTGACACCTCTAATTTTCCTCCAAATGTTGTGTGATTTCCAAGTTAGAACACTTCTCATGGAGCATAGGTAAAAAGAAGTCAGTGCACTAGCTCATGCACTTTGTGTTACATGTAATATGAAAGAATCTGTTAAATCTGATGGAAAAGCTTGTGACACTTAAAGTATAAGTATTTCTAGTGTTAGATCCCAGATGTTGCCTTTCCTTGCTTAAAAATTAGTCACTTCGGTAGAGGATATATCTTTAAGATCAAAGTCTAAACTTGGCATTTCTTGTGTGTAACATAGCTAGACTTAATATACAATCTGATATGATAGTTGTATTGTTTCTCATTTTTTAACTTTAATCAGGTAGTTTTGTCTTCTCATTTTTATTATTATTGAGCTTGAATACATCTTGATTTCATTGACAGCCTCCACCTCTACCTAAGGCAAGAAGCAAGATGGAGTCCCTCATTCTTATCTCTAATCCTGTCAGAGATATACCTGAAACCTCTTCAATAATCGAAGGCAGGTCTATTCTCACTGAAAAGTCAGTGTCCCAATCATGCATAGAAGCCTTTAATCCTGATGAACCTGGTGAAGACAAGAAGGAAGTAGTTGAAGCCAAGGATACAGTTACCAAGAAGCCTGTTGATTTGTACAAGGTATGAACACTAGATTGCTATTTGCTATTTCTTTGCAATTCTATTTGCACTTTATTCATGCCTTGGAAAAACTCAAATTTTTATAAGAATGGATACATTCACTTGTTAGGTGAAATGAACATATTGTCCAGACGAGCAAAGAATCTGTGGATGCCAAATTTTTTAACCAATGGCTCTTGTAGTTACATGTATGTTTATAGTTCTAATTTTTAATGGATATTTGTTTTGTAGGCGATATTCTCAGATGAGTCTGATAATGAGGAAGAAGGAAATACTGAGAAGCAGCTTGATAGTCACGAGAAGAGTGCACAGGGTGCTAATGCAACTTTGAATCGCTTGATTGCTGGTGATTTCCTTGAGTCACTTGGGAAAGAGCTGGGTCTGAAAGTTCCCCGAGATTTAGATCAAACACAGAAGGGAAAAGACATTCCATTAGTTTCCAAAGAGTCAAAAAATATGGGAGAAGGTGAGACTGCTGCAGGAAATGACATATCAATGCTTGCTAAAAATTCTTCCCAGAAAATTTCCAAGTTGGATCCGAATCCAAAATCTAGGATACATGATTCTGTATTGAGTTCGATTAAGAGTCAAGAGAAAGAAGCTGATGCATATGGAATTGGAGAAACAGGGGGTTCGAAAGACAGTGGATTCAAAGAGGAAAATAAAATATGGCATGAAAGTGGAAAGAGTGATTACCTGGGTAAATCATCTACTTATGATTCACTTAACAATAGTTTTTCTGATTATGATAGAGGCAAGGACAATGTAGTGGAGGTGAAAAGGAAGAGAGAACCAACACCAGAAAGGAGAAAATCACACTCAAAAAGACATCACAAAAGGGATCATAGATCATATGATGACAATAGGAGGAAAAAGGTAATTTCAATTACATGGTAGATGATGCCACTTCCAGTATTTTAATTTGGATTTCTAGCATATGTACCGTTGCATTAGATATCATCTTGTATCAATAGTATTTAGTTTCTCAGCAGAAGGTCTGCAATGTTAGCTGATAACCAGTTGGCAGTAAGTCATCAGAGTCACAGACATTTTCTAGAGACTTGAACTAGTCGTATATCCACTGAACAGTTCATCAAGAAACATCCTAGGATAGTTACTAGAGCTGGATCACAGCCAAGAGGAGTCTCTCATGGTCTGCATTCTATCTTCCTCAGGACTCCTGTTATGATCTCAATCTTGGATGATAGAAAAATTGTTAAATAAATCTTGTGCCAGACGATCTGCCCCCCAATATACAGCAATTTTTTTCAGCCACAACCTTGTTTCAACTTCATTTTCTTAACGGACTTGCTTGAAATTAGACTTTTTGGATTATCACTCACATTTTGTTCTTTGAGAAGGAAAAATGAAATGAAGTTATTTTTAATTTGTACCATTGCCTCAATTCTAGCGGGCCTTGTGAGAGGCCTTACAAGGCATGAACCAGACCAAGATGCAACAATGAGGTGGACGCCAGTATCACCTTAGCAGTCCACCTACTCCTCTTTAGTGGAATTTCACCATACGGGAGGCTTTCCAGTTTCTCACCTAAAGGATATTCTAAGTGAATTGGCTCAAGGTGATATATGTGAAAGGCTAAGCAAGGTACTTCTTCAATAGATTAGGGCACAATCCTTTATGTAAAATGGCTAGTGTACCATAAAGAAAGCCCTTAAAAGAATGCTTGATACCTAGGGTTTCACAATGTAGCCCAACAAAAGTGTATCTAGGCATGCAAGCACAAATAAAAGGTTTACTTAAAAGATGATATCAACAATAGGAGATGGAAAACCTTCAAATAAGCCCTAAGTTGAAGCCTTGTATAAGATTAGGGTTTTATTAGCGCATAAATTGCCTAGGGTTGATGACATCAGCCCAACTAGGGAAAATTTCACCATGAAAAAGGCTAGATTTAAGTCTAGGAGGTCAATCAAGGTGAGTTCAAGCCAAAGAAGTTCCAATGCCTTCTTTCCTCAAGCCCTAGTTGAATTCGACCCTTGCCCTAGCCATAGTGGCTTGCCTTGAAGGGCTTAGGAAGTTAGAAAAAGGAAGAAAAAGGTAAAAATTTTAATGAATTTTGACCATCAGAAGGATCCGAATGCTTTTCCTTACTTGGGTGATGGAGTCTTAAGAGAGATAAAATTCATGCATGGAGTAAGGGGGAAAACTTTAGTTTTCACTTACAAACACTAACTATCTTTTTATGAGGGGAGAAATTAACTAGAACAAAGCTCTCTAGGAGGTCTTCTAGGGGATTCAAGGAGAATATATTTAACATGCAATAATTTACCAAGATTTTCAAAAAAGAATTTGCATATAGACAAGGAACAATAGAAAAACCCTAGCAATATTTCATCTCATGTAAAACCATAAAAAGTATGCAATAATACTCACAAATTTTCCGAGAAGTTACCTTGTTTCAATCCCAAAAATATCTCCCCAATACACAAACTAGTCTCTAATAGCAATAGCTCCACAAAAGATCTAATCTACACAAGTAGTGGGGTAGCAAAGACTAAGTTGAGCTCTCTCTATGGAGGCTGAAATCCACAAAGATGATGAAAAAAATGGATGGAGTGTTCCTCCTTTTATAGGAGGTATATCACATCCCTTATCCAACTAAAAGCCCCTAAAAATATTTAATTTTGAGTAGACATAAAGTAAATGGGTTACAAGCCAACCCAATAACTCAACAAAATAAAATATGCCAACTTTTTCTGACACATGTGAGGCGCGTGGCCTCTCTAAACATGATGTCATGCCCTCTCAAGGCTAATGATCAACCAAAATTTGAGGAATGGCCCTCAGATCAAGTCTTATAACATCTCCATTTGTACAAAATCCAACTTTGGGTGCCCTGCATCATCTCCATGGGTGCCATCTAGATAGTGTAGTGTACTCTCTCTTTAGTGTTGGGGATCCATGAGGTAATACAAGCCCTCCCTAATCATCATGGGGATATTATCATCATGTCGGCTCCAAATAAACGCATGTCTATTAGGTAGTGTCAAGGCCAACATGGGGAGATGCTAGGTCCACTGGGTACATCATAAAAAATCCTCAATGCCAAACAAGAGTGAGCTCAACATTTTGGCATTTGAGGGTACCTTGGGGTGTTAGTCGTTTGTCAAGATCATCAAAGTGCACAACACTCTACTATAGAAAGAAAATGTTGCATCTACAAGGTCATCATGCTCTCTGAAAGTGTAGTCTGACATGGGCATCATGTGGAGTATGAGTGGTGTTGTCGCGCAGATTGTACAGGCACGACGACAACGCTCAAGATGGGGACTGCCACTGTTACAAATAAAATATATATAAATAATATAAATACAAGTAATGAGAATAATTGTAATAATAATTAGTTAATTAGTAGTTAGGTTGTAGAGGCATGTCTAAATGGGACATGACTGTCCATGAAGAGGCACCTGCCTAATATATAAGCAGGCCCCTCAGTCTCATTGTATCATCATCCTTATTCATACATTTTATTATATATTCTTATATCCTAAATGGAGATCTACATATTCCAAGTCTTTTGGAGTATTTAACTTGAAGGATGAACTTTGTTCGTTCCATTTGGTATCAGAGAAGTTCGATCTTTTGGCCGCTCAACCATTGCACAAAACCTCATTATTCGATCTAGGTCCTTGGCCATAAAAACATCAACTTTGTTTCCGTCGTGATTGAAGCATTCGCTACAGCAAGCTTGGAGTTTCTCTGTCATTGATTTCGTCAGAGGCCCTTGGACATTTAAAAAAAAAAAATTATTATTAAAAAAAAGAAGTCTATATGAAAAGAAGAGAATCAAATAAGAAAAAAAAATGTTGATTAAAAAAAAAGAGATTTAAAAAGAAAAAAATTACATAATATAAAAAATATATTATTAACAAAAGAAAAGTCAATCAAAAAAATCAATCAAAAGTCGAAAAAGAGGAGGTATATAAATCATATATTACAAAAAAATAAAATAAAAAATACCAGTATATAAGTTAGATAAAAAAAAGCTACCTTGTCGCCGTCAAGCCACCCTACGCAGTCATCTAATCTAATCACCCACTGTTGGCTTTCTTGCTGCTATCGTTTATCAACTTGACGGTTCAACTACACCCACTGTTGTTTGCTTCTTTTGGTATCATAGCCACATGGACGCAGTTGCTCCACAAATTAACCCAAATTGACCCTGTGGTATAGCCACAACACCATTCTACGCCAGAGATTCGCTGTAACCACCACTGCTTGATTTTTCGTAGCAACAACAGCCGCCCTCTCACCTGTCGCCAAACTGCATCCACCTTTAGCAGCCATCACAACTACTTCCAACAACAGCGGCAGATGCAAACATTGTCGTGTTCCTCTCTAATAGCGTCGCCATTGTTACATACCACAATCATCGATGTTGTTGCACACTGCTATCCCTCGTGACTCCACATCCCTTCCACACCCTCCACATCGTAGTGGCCTGATAGTTACTAGTGGCCACTGAAATCTTGGAAGAGGTGAACGAAGCACAACCACCGAACCAAAGTTGCCTTTTGCATCCGCTTGACGACTGCCTAAACACACAAACGACTAGCCACTATACGCCTTTAGAGCCATATTTAAAAAAAAATCCAAAAAAAAACCACCATTGCAGCCACATCCGAAAGCGAACAAAGAAAAAAACGTCCACCACTGCGGCCACATCTGACAGTGACCAACAATCATCATTGTTCCATTTCAAAATCTATTGTGTTTATTCTATTGTGCATGTAACTGATTCATGTCTTGTGTAGATAGGTCACGACTTTTCGAAATTGAAGAACAATTTAATTCTGATTATTAAGTTGTGAAAAGTCGTTAACCCCCAACGTCGAGTTGAAAACCATGGCCACCAATTTGAGATTAAAATTCAATGCACAAACCTAAGATTAATTTATAACCTGTAATTTGATATTTAATTATAATTGCTAAAAGTAAGAGTATTATATTTTTGAGGGAGATATATTTTATAAATTAAGAGAAAAATACAAGGCGTATAAAAGTAGAATATTATAAAAGAATAATGTGAAGAAAGAGAAAGGAAGTCATTAACATTAAAATGGTCTTTTTTTAAAAGTAAACAGGTAAAGAGAAGGATAAATTATAAATTTAATACTTACCAAGAAAAAGTGAAAAAGTGAGTAAATGAAAAAGGAATAAAATTACATTTTAATGAATTATTAAAGTTCCATTTAAAGCATAAGCATTATTAATACTAGAAGCTAAAATGGCATCTAATTCAGAATTGATGGAAGGAAATTTTTTGAAAACTTCATGTAATTATGCTTCAGTGCTATTTAGAATTAAAGGGTCTATTGCAGGAAAAGAGGTCACTATTGCTATTTCACCTGTTGAAGATAAAAACTATACAACACCTAAAATCGCAAACCAATTAGTAATCCGAGAGTCAAATATAATCGAAAAATTAGACTGTTTTGGCAACAAAAAATATGACCTAACCAATTTATATCGCTCTGCTCAGTTCAAACCCTATGGAGCAATCAAGGTGACATTATTTTGGGTTCACCCTGGATGGAAACCTTTGGTTACGAAAAAAAGGTTTTTGACATTTTCTTACAAAAAGAAAAAAATAACACTACAAGATGTCACCATGAAGCCAAATTCAGTAACACCCAAGATATTTCAAAATTAATTTTTGAAGAAGGTAAAAAATTACTACAAAATATGCAAAATAAAATTGACAAAATCATTGTTGATAGAGATGAAGAAGTTTTGTGACTTAAGGATCATAGTGAAAAATTACTAATACAAATTAAAAAGCTTAAGAAGGACAAGAAGTCATTAAAAGACAAGTTAGAACATTGTATTCAAGAGGAAGTATTGAAGTCGCCAGTCATAACATCCCTAGTTGAAGATAAAGAGACAAATACTAAACCAGTCAATAGCAGAACTCAAGAAGAGGATCAATCAGTTGAAGGAACAACACACTCACATGTTACAATCTAGATGAGGAAAATTCCAGACGAAGATTGTGTACCTAACTCAACAATCATAGTACCAGACGGAAATAAAAAAATTTCCACACACCTAATAAGGAAAAGTCAAACCAAAAAGTTTCCTTATCGACATCCGAATCATGAGAGTAGACAACTCAACCAAGTTACATATCAGGACCATTTAGAATAGAAACAACAGACTAATGTTCCAAAGAATATTGATGTAACCTCAATCCAGTCCTATGATGACAATTCTTTACGAAATTCCAGTGATCATAATATTCCACAGAAGATTAATCTAGGATGGTCTGATCCCTTCTCAGTGCATTAGTTTTGTTTGTCACTTAGAAGATCATATCAACTTGTATCAACAAAGATGACAGTGCCGAGACGAGAAGACATTCAAAACCGGAAAAAGAGGTCAAGCCTTTTGCATCAACAAGCTTTGACGACAAAGCTTTTTTAAGGGGGAAGGCAATGTTACGAATAAAATATATATAAAGAATATAAATATAAGTAATGAGGATAATTGTAATAATGATTAGTTAGTTAGTAATTAGGTTGTAGAGGCATGTCTAAATGGGACATGACTCTCCATGAAGAGGCACCTGCTTAATATATAAGCAGACTCCTCACTCTCATTGTATCGTCATTCTTATTCATACATTTTAATATATATTCTTATATCCTAAATGGAGATCTACATATTCCAAGTCTTCTGGAGTATTTAACCTGAATAACGAACTTTCTTCGTTTCAGTCACTCTGATCCCCACCCACTCCGTTCGAGCTGTCTCCCAACAATAGGATATGGGGGGTAGTCCCTATGGAATGAGGTGAAGGAAAACAAGTTGGAAGCCAACTTGTTTGAGAGACACAGATGAGTGGCTTAGCCAATTGGTTGAATTTAAGCAAGGTTATTAATTCGATTATATTTTAGAGTATGCGACCAGTGCCTTAATGGAGTCACAAATTCTTGCTTATAGTAAATTGAAACCAAATGACCGGGTGGACACCCGCTGTTTGAGAGGATTGACTAACCTAAATGATGTGCAAACCTTATGACCTATTTGAGATTTTGGTTAATTTTAATTATATGCCTAGTCTAAGTGTAATCTTCTCTTATAGCTATTTTGAAGCTAGGCTCCAAGGTAGGTTTTGGGAAGGAGGCCAACAGGAAGTAGGTTAGGGCTTGAATAACGATACCTTCTGTTGTGGTCCTATCACTCGATGCCTCTGGCGCTATAGAGACTGTGGCTTTGACGACTGCAAGGTCATCGTGTTAACCACCGAAGAGTTGCCAAGGTCCCTTACGATAAGTGAGAAGGGTTGCCCTATGTTTCTATCAACCTAGCTTATGCTAGGAGGTAAATTATTAGTGCAATTTAGACTTAGTATGCTAAATGCAATATGATGAGTGAAATTTATCTTGGATTAAGATGAGTGAATTAGCTTTAAAGAAGAGTACTCAACAATATCTAGATACAGTCTTAAGAAAGATAAATGTGGAACCATACAAGTGTAAACTTCAACAATACTCCACGACTTAATCAAGTTATCCACCGATGATTATTAACACAAGATGTTATGCCAAAAATTAGAAGCCCAAGTCAACTCTATTCATCAACAAGATTAAACTCAAATTTAGAGTGTAAAGATAGACAGCTTTTGAAACTGAGATGATATAAGCCAATTTCAGGGTTATGACAGTTTATATCACCAATAATACTTAAAAAAAATTCAGACTTTATCAATGTTATGACATTAGTGAGGAAAACATTTCAAATGATGAGATATGCCCAACACATGAAACATAAAAAATTTCAATGACCAACAAATGTAAAATTTAGACCACGTTATGATGATGTATTCAATGATAATTTCAGATCTGATGTTAAATTACATCAGTAAACAACCACAGATCAAGAAGCTAAAGATACCAAAGATAGATGGCCAATATGTCCAAAAATAGTAAAAATGAACTGAAACATGAAAAATTCAATTTTTAGGGATTTTACGGGGTGTAATTTAGTAAATTTCAGAATTGATATATTTATTACAGCAGTGAATTAATCACACATCAACAAGCCAGTGATATTGAATATGATGCCCAAAATGCCTAAAAATGGTCAAATTTTGCCGGAAACTGAAAATTCAAAATTTTTGACTTTAATTAAAAATGTGTTTCAGGAGTATTCAGATCTGAATTTTGCAGTGATGCAGTGAATTCCAGCAAGCTTTAAAGTTAGATCTAGGCCAAATTCAAGATGCCCAAGTGGCCAAAACTTGTGAAAATTTAGATTTTACAATTCTAAGTGATTTTGACCATTTAACATGTGATATTAGGGCTTAAAGATTATTGATTTGACTGCTTCAATAAAACTGAAGTAAGACAAGGGTTTAGAGCAGTGTAAGACAAGGGTTTAGAGCAGTGTGGCACGACCCTTGTAAGACCCGCGAGTACCTGCGGGTCTTGAAGGGTTCTATAGCGAGACAGGTCACTTGCATAGGACTCGCGGTCTCTATCCGTACTCGTCAAAACCCGCATAGACCCCATCTACTCGCATTGAACCCGTGAAGACCTACATGTGACCCGCATAAGACCCGTGGACCCACTCAAAATTCATATTTTCAATTTTTTTTTTGGAGATGATATATATATATATATATATATATATATATATATATTTTTAATCTGTATTTTGCCGAGTCATTCCTGAGTCTTATATAGGTCATTCTCGAGACTTATACGAATCGTCGAGTCAATAGCCAGACAAGTCTTATACAAGTACGAGTCATGCAACATTGGTTTAGAGATCAAACCCTAGGCCGAAGGCCTTGAAGGTCCTGTGGTTGAAATTTGTTGAAACTTTAGGATCAAGTTGCCGCTTGAAAGATATGAATTTTAAGACCTTAAGCCTGCAAAACCGCCAAGTATGTAGTACCAAAACTTTAGATCTAGGGTTTTAGGTCAAGCTAGGGCAAGATGGACCAAGAAAAGGGGAAATAAGGCTAAGGGAAAAAGAATCTCTGGGGATAAAAGGGCTAGAATGACAGTTCGAGGCTCAAGGATGAAGGAAATGGCCACAAAGAGCCAACACTATGCCTAATGAGGCTAGCTTAGGGGATAGGGAGGCCTTAGAGGCCTAGGGAAAAGCCTTAAGGCTTATGGCCTAGGGCGTAAAGGCCAAGAAGGGGAGCTGTAAACCCTTAGAGGGCTACGACCAAGGGAAGGGAGTAGAGGAGGCCAAGAGGAGAGGGAGCCAAGGAGGATAGAGGCAAAGGAGGCTAAAGGAGTTGGACGGAGGGCCTGCGGCAAGCCTAGGAGGGCCGAAAAGGAGGTCGCAAGGCCTTTTAGGCCTGCAACTAGGGAGAAGAAGGGAGATCGCAACCCCTAAGGGTCACGGCCAATCTTAGGAAGGTTGAAAGGGGTTATGCTAAGAGCCTTGAAAGCCTTGAAAGCCTTGAAACCTTTGCTCAATTTTTTTTTTTTTATGCTTCGATACTTTGATTTTATGAAAATTCTTCCGTGGAAATCCTGCAAAAAATCCCGAGAGACTAGATCTTACCCTCAAGAGCCTAGATCTAACTCTTCTTCCACTTGACTCCTTGATCTAACCTGCAAAAATAAAATTACAACACCCAAACCCCAAATATATACAAAATAAATCTAAAAAAAACCCAACCCAAGTTAGAAAAATAATTTGCAATTAATATTACAAAATTATTTACAAATTATACAATAAAATAGATTTTGAGAAAAATAATTTTTATAATATTTTTTTCTTGAAAAAATGGCTAAAATGATTCAAAATTTTTATGCTCACTATAGCCCTAGTGAAGATTCAATCCACCATATAAAAACTAAGGATCCAGGCAAAGTAACCCTTGCCCACAGTCTGTGAACTTGGGGACCAAGGATTGAGTACTTGCAAAAATTGTATTATCTTAAAATAATAATATAAAACACCATATAGGAAGTTCGTAGTCAATACATACCACATATCAACGAACAAGAACACCTCGAGTTGCACCCCAAAGTCTTTTATTATAATAGAAAAATTAGTTCCCAATAGGACAATAGTTTACAAAATGCTTCAGCAGCAATTCTAGCCAAAGATCAAGATGACTAGAGACCCAATTGACTCTCTAATTTATAGATGAATCTTTCGAATGGTAAAATAACAGCTAGTTTCTTTGATCCTTGTTAAAACAATCTTGGTTGTTGATAAACACTTCAAGATTTTTTAATCTTGGTCCTTGATTTTTTATTTTTGAGGAATTTATTTCTTAAAAAATTTGACTTTGACTTAACCACCAAGGTCCAAGGGTCCAAATTTTCTTGAAAATATACAATATTCCCTTGATGGGGGACCTTTAAAAATTGACTCTTCTAAGACCCACGAATTTTTCCATTTGGAGAATTTATTTTCCTAAGGCAATTTAATTTGACTCTACTTAATTAATTTTCTGCCTAGGATTTAATTTTATTTTTCCAGAAAAATTAATTAATTTACACGAGGGGATTTAATTATTTTCCAACCCTCCAATACATAAGATTTTTCATTTACAAGGCTCAAAGAGGGAATACACATTTGACTTAGACCCTTAAGACACATAACCCATTTGCGATAATATGATCTAATAAACCGAGTGATTTGTAATAAAATAATTAAGCCAACTAGCTTAAATTATTCCCAAACCACTTTTACATCAGACTCTACTAAAACACTAGGACTCACCTAATAATTCAACAATAAATTTCATCGTAACTTTGGGGTTTAAGCTGGAGGGAAAAAACTCTTCTGATTAGCTATGTCTAGAAATACAAGTAATCAACGAGGTTAAAAAACTTGCTAGGATGGAATTCCTCATCAAATTATAGTCTTACCTAGGTTGTTACATAGACTCAAGGTTTACTAAGTTCATTTACATTACATAACTTGCAGAATGGAATAACCATGACACATGGATTGCTGATATGTGATTCGATCCTTGTTGAAAAAGTTGGCATTTCCGCTTCCCTGGAACTTTGACAATTTGAATGCAACATCTGGCGCCACATGGGGACATGTTGCTTCGAGGAAGTAACATGAGAATCCTAGAATCCTACATCCAAGGAAACAAAAGTCTATCAAATAGATATCTATTCAACATCGAAATCATTATCCATATATAAAATATACCGCTGGAATAGAAAAATCTAATCTAACAAATTGAAATATAAAAGACATAATATAAATGCGTGAAATAAACTATCTAATGACATGAAATAAATGGGGCTAGGGTTAGAGATACTATACAAAACGATGCCCATGGCATTAAATGTCATCAGTGAGGAACAATCTCAGGCATTGGTCCATTCACTGGTAGATCACTCGACTGGTTTTCAGATGTCCCTTGCTGAAGTTTGACCCTTTTAGGTTGGTGTGATTGGTCATCATTGTACTGCATGTCTCTGTCAATCTGAAATCTTCTTTTCCTGCTTGGTGGAGGGAATGGGTGGTGGAAAAAGTGACATATCTTTGATTCAAAATGAGGTGAATGCTCCTGTGGCACAACCTGTTCACCATTTTCCAACTTTTTTGGAACTTCCACGTGGTATCTTCTTTCTACTTCTCTATACAACCTGATCATGCCACTTGTTGCCATTGGAATAATGGCCTAAGATAAGTCCATCTGAATGCATCCACCTAAATGAACCACAAAATTTTGAGAGAGAAACATTACTTTCTGAGAGACAAACATTCCCCATACATTTAGCGCATCAATGACAACTATATCCATGGTAATGATTTTGTATGGATAATCTGCTAAGGCAACCTGTAAATCTTTAACCACACCAAGGACTTCAACCTTTTTAGAGTCCATTGAACAAATGTTATGGTATAGTCTAGAAATCCTTAAGTTTAATTGTTCCATGACCTTCTTGGTCATAACATTCTTAGATGCACCAGAATCCAACATGTAATTGTGAAATAATCTGTTCTTTATGTCCAAAGTAAGAAATAATGGCTCATGATTTTCATTAGTCATATAACAGTTGGTATCCTTTAACTTAATTTCTTCATCCTGATGATTATTCCCATCGTCTTCTTGTTGAAGTGTACCCAAAGCCCTGAAGAAAGATGCCCTTTGAGATGGAACCTTTAAAAGTTAAAGTATTGGGACAAACATCTTAATATTATTTATCCATGCAGTCCAATCCACGTTTAAACCAGATTTGTATCTTTCGATGGGACCCTGTTTATTCTGGTTTTGACTTTTACCCTTTCTTTGATATGTATAGCCCTTACTCTTTGCAAGTTCTAGAACTTGTTCCTGAGTCAGTTTATCACCATATGCCTGAGCAATGGTGCCCTTTTCTTCATTGAAGGTGTTTATTGCAAAGGTTGAAGAAATCATATTAGTGCATTGGCTTTCACTTGACTCACCTTAACTTACATTATTACTTTGTTGATATCTACTTTCCTCTAAGATCCTTCTAGCAAAGGCACATGTACTTTCTTTATGAAAACTGTCACAATGTCTGCAAAAAGGGATAGACTCATCCAAGGTTATTTGGGAGCGGGAGCGAAAACGAGGAGTGCGAGCGAGAGTGACATTTTTAGAAGTTCCCAGTTTGGGAGCAATTCCGGGAGCGTTTTTAATAAAAATATATATATTTTTATGTTTTTTTATATTTTGATGCCTATATGTCAACAAAAGCATGTAGAATGATGAATTAGATATAAAAAACATAGATTGAACCATATAACAACAATCATCTAGAAGTTATAATCTTCATCAATCACGTCCGCAAGTTAATAACATACAACATATTGAGTCTCATGATTCATCAATCTTAAAGTTTCAAGCTTTCAAAATTCAATATATAACATTTATCATCATTGATCACCAAGGTTGTACTTGTAAGCTAAGTGTAACCATTACAACAAATAATATCTAACATGAAATGAAATGTTATAAAATGAAATGAAACAACTTTTAACTTTCACAAAGCATCATACTCATAATTCATTACTAATGAGTTATAATTGCCAACTTCAGACTTCAAACTTAAATTGTCATATATTGTTTACAAAAAATATCATAATAAATATGAAAGAGTCAATAGTTATAAAAACTACTAGAAACTAGAAAAGACAAGTAAATCTATTATCTATTGCTAATGCTTGGGCCTCTTGTTGCCATGAGAAATGTCTAATTTTTTAGTCTTATTGGAAAATCAGGATCTTTGTCATTAATATCACCCTCTAAGCATTAATATCTAGAGGTATCTTTGTCATTACCTTTGGATTTGTGTAGGGATCTTTGTTATTAATATCACCCTCTAAGCATTAAGATAAGATAGAAAAAGCATAGCATGTCAAGTCAAGATTTTGTTTGAGTGATGCGTACATTTTTAGGAGGTTCATGATAGAGGAGTTCGACAACTAATGTCACTAACATCAAGGTACATAGAGGGATTGGTGTCCTTGATTAAATACGAGTTCCATACCCTAACACATGACAAAATCCAACGAAAACATTGCAATGCCCCCAATCCTAAGATCTTGAAAAACTGATAAGTCTGCTGGATTTTGAATGAATTCTAAAATTCTACTTTCTCCATATGAAATCCAATGAGGTCAGAACCACTCTTAAACATCCTTAGCCATTTCATGGTAACGTTAAAAATTTAAGTAAAAGTGACTTAATCTTCATTTTCATCCTTTTACTTGAAGAATTTAACATTACCATGAATCACATATCAATACTAGGGCCATAGGCTTGATCATTAGGCTGACCCACTCAAAACTTATTTGTTTCTTTGAAAAAAATTCCATTTGGAATATTACTGCAAAAAAAAAAGTTTGCAGAAAAGACTAAACGCTCTCGAAAAACCAAGGAGCGTTTTTTTTTTGCAGGAGCACGCTCCCGACTAGCTCCCAAGTCACTCTTGCCTGGAGTGCAAATTGGGAGCGGGGGTGCGAGTGGGGGTAGGGGGCGTTCCCCCGCAACCCTGGACTCATAAAATACGTTGGTAGACTCAAGTGGTGTAGGAGGCCTTTGATCGTTTGAGGATTTCCTTTTTGGCCACTGATTGTTGCTGTTACCCCTGTTACTATTTTTGTTCCAAGGAGGCATACTCTGCATTTGCATCCTGGTATTCCTTTCCATATGTATCAATTGATTATGCATGTCACTTATTTGCTTGGTATGTTTAATTTCTATTTCTTTAACCAATCAAGTTAATTCCTTTACTGTTTCTGACTCTTCTTTAACTTTAACAGGACCTTTTTCATAACCAGGGATTTCTAACTTTCGTGAAGCCCTTTTATCCTTTTCTAACTCTTCAACAGTGTTTTGGGCATCAACAAAAGTGACAGGGTGAGCTCGTCTTATTTCATAATCCACTTCTACATGATAAGGCTCAAGGTATGTTTCTAAGGTTTTATTTGTCAGGAGCCTTATAATCTTGAGTCATATCCCTTAACAGTTTGTTTAACCTTTTGTTAAATTTTACCACTGTTTCATTTTCTTTCTTCTTAATGGTATTGAATTCCTTTACCAAATATTTTCCTTCCCTCCTATCCCCATATTTTTCTTTGAATGCATTGAGGAGGGTTCCCAGAGAGTCAAAGGAATTATCAGCCTTGTTGTGAAACCGTTCAATTGCATTACTTTCCAATGATAAGACAAATAATTTCATCCTGACATCTTCATGATTATAGTCCGTAGAATGAACATATCCCTGGATGAACACAATGAACTTCTTTATATGCTCTTCAATGTTGATAGCATTATTTCCCTCAAAGATTGGCAATCTGTTCATAGTTGACTCATTCGACAGATCATGTGGATACCCGTGGATGTTTGTGAAGTCGCAAGGCCCATAGAAGTCACCCATGATATCTTGATTTGGAGGATAATGAAAAGCAGATGGAGGTCAAGGAGAGCTTCATGTTTGAGAAAATTTAAATGATCTCTAGAATGTAACTTGTTTAATCGAGCTCTTAGAACCTTTTCAGGATCGAAAGTGGGATTAACCAGGGTACCAAGATTCCTTCTAGAGTATGTTTTTGTGAATGGATGAATAAGTGGAGTGTGAAAATTTGAAAACCCGGATCCTATTGCAGCAATTGGAAATAATTCTCCTAATTGTTAAATTAATTTTAACAATTTATTTATTGTTTTCTACAACAAATACTGAATCAATCACATTGCAACCTAAAAAAAAAAATTGTGGAAGAAATAAACAATACAATAAATACTAGCACACACATAAAATGACAGTTATCTTTGGACCAATGTCCCCGAAAAAAGCCAATTTGGGAAAACCAGTGCAACAACTGAGGGTTTTATTATTATGCAGCAGTGAAATAATTTGAGTACAACTGGATGCCAAAACTGGCAAGAAAAGTCTAGTGATGAATTTCCTCACTCCACATGCAAATCCATGCTCTGATCTCAACTCAAATTGAGTCGTCCAAACTAGCTCTACGCAGTCACCTCGTCACCCTAGCATAGTCATTGTTGCACTCAACTCAGAACAACTTCTCTTCAAGCCGTCTGGTTTGCTGTTGTCTGAGAAAATGTCTCTCGTGGCCCCTAGAACCTCTGCCCAACTTTTGGCAATGAAACTCTGCTTCTCCCCAATAATTTCGAAATTGCCTCTAGAGGTTATTGCGTTGCTCTATGTCAGCCTCGCTATGGCTCCTCTGCCTCTCTGCAAATGCACTCACCAGATCTAGAATCCTTCCTCTGGCTTCACTGTCTTTGCCCCTCTCTCATTGCTTCGATCTCATTGGCTCTCTCTCTAGCAACTGACTGTTGCTACTCTGGAAATCGATTTGCTCATGAAATTGAACTTCTCAAGTGTTTTCTCTAAGCCCCATTGACTTCTTCTTATAATCCTCTGTTAAGACTTCAACAACGAATATTAGATCTTAACCAATGGCTAGGATTAACTTGAAGTTGATCTGTGTGAGTTTCTAGAACATTCACGCCATAACTTAATTAATTCTGATTAATTAGTCAGATTCCCTAAGTTTAGACTTAGGAAATATTTAAAAACTGACTGATAATCTAATTAAGTCATTTCTAGGCGAAATTTCTAGAAACAATTTTTGGGTTTTAGAGATTTCTTGTATTCAAGCCTCTCCACAAATTTAATGGCTAGAATACATTCGATGCTACAAAAACTAACACTCCCTCTTAGTGAGGAATGTGTTCTAGTGCTACTGCTCAACTTGTAGCAACACCCTGTCTCTGCGTCATCTCCTATCATGATGTTGACGTATGGTTGTTGCTTCCCACCAACCACTGCACAACTCTGATATCCGCTGCATCTATGTTGCTATTGACCTTGCTGAACTGCTACCAACACTGCATCTGGATTCTGCACTGCAACTCCCTCTCCATCTGTTGCAACTGCAACTGTAACATCTACAACTGAAAAGCATCCTAAATACTGAATCAACTGTGATCAGTATAATGCATTTGTCACCCTAGTTTTTGACTACTGCTAGTATCTATACCGCCATTGAAGACTCTGTGCTATTGCTGACTTTGAGATGTGCCAACTGCATTGCTGCAAACTCTGCACTACGCTCCCCAACATCTGACTGCTACTAGTCTCTACATCTATCACTTTGGCATCTGACTGCATCAACTGCCACTAATCCATCCTGCTATTGAATATTGTGGGTCCCTGTAGCATGGCACTAATTCAAGAGGTGGACCTCCTCAAGAATCCTGCCCAACTGTAGTACTCTAAGGCTACAAAACCAAATCTCCCCACCTCACTACTGGGGTATGTCAACAAACATGGCGAAGTCTTCCTCCAGCTTGGAGGACAATGTATCGATCTCTATTGATGCTTCTTGCTAGTCCTGCTTCTCATCCTTGTCCTTCTTCCTGAGAGGACACTAGGTATTGTAGTGAGCAAGCTCACAACATTTGAAGTACTTGACCTTTGACGGATCATTCTTCTTCTTTTGCTGCTCCCCCTCTCCCTGACTGGGGCCTTTCGATGCGGTATGATGGCTCTACCAAGTGCACAACTCGAGCTTGGGTGGAGAAGTTGGATACTTATTTCTAGCTTAATCAGATGACAGAGGTGGAAGCCATCAAAATGGCTACCTTACACTTGGAGGTGGAGGCACACGATTGGTGGTTTCATGGCTTTTCCATATTAGGGCATGCCAATGTGACCTCTTATGAGAAATTCACACGGAGAGTGGTGTAGTGTTTTGATAGGAGGTCTCGGAGGCTCACTTCAGGGCGTTGACCTAACTTAGACAGACCAACCACCCCAAGCATTACATAACAAAGTTTTTGAGGGTTTCAGTTATGGTACCAGACTTGTCCAATGCTAGGAGAGTGTACACATTTATAGAGGGGTTACTTGAGCCATTGTGTGGATTGGTGAAGTCTCGCAGACCCTCTACCTTGCAGGAGGTTGTGACTTGCGCCAGTCATTTGCAGGGGACAATGCCCAAGACTAGAGCACCCATTCCGTCATGGACTCCCTCCCAAGTAGGGGAGTGACATTAGGGCCCCACCACAATGAGCAGCCAAAGGGCATGGGCAGTTAGATGAGAAGACTAGGAGAGACCTTCGGAGGAGGAAACTATGTTTTACATGTCAGGAGCCATGGACACCAGGCAACCGGTGCATAACAGGCAAGGCAACCGGTGCATAACAGGCAAGGCTCACTACATCAAGGTCTTCTCAAATAGTGACTAGGAGGATGATGTGGAGTTGGAGTTTGGAGGGGGAGGCAACAAGGGTCAGGCAGAGAGGGGATCACCACCACGACTTGGGAGAGCACCTTTCACACCTTCTGGGGGAGTCCTCGCTTCTTTGCGTGGAATTCCCAAATTTTTGACTTTGAGCATCCGAGGTACAATGCAGGGACAATGTGTCTCAGTTTTGGTAGACAGTGGGGCCACCCACAATTTCATTGATGCCCAGATGGTTTAGAGGCAAGGTATCACTACAAAGGAGTTCGAGGGTTTCTCAGTTCTAGTGCCAGGGGATAGGACTATGTAGTGCACCCGATATGTCCCCGCTTTGATAGTGACCATGGGGAACTACTCGGTGATAGATCATTACTTTGTTGTGGATGTGCCAGACACCAACGTGGTGATGAGTGTTTGGTGGCTCTACTCCCTTGGCCGGGTCACCACTGATTGAAGGAAACTGGAGATGGAGTTCAAAGGGCCGGATGGCAAGCTGGTAGTTCTTCAAGGCATGCATTCATATCCTCCATAGACAGTTACAATGCACAGGATGGAGGCTGACTTAGACATATAGCCATCTTAGACAGGCACCCGATAGTGTTTGGGGACATACCACCTGGGCAACCACTTGACACTATGATTGGTGGTTTGAGCATACCATTGAGTTGGAGCCTGGGGTGCAGGCAGTTATCACCACTACTTATAGGCATCCGATGGCCTACAAGGATGAGATTGAGCGTGCCATTAAGGAGTTGTTGGCATTGGGGCACATTAGGCCGAGTTCTAGTCCCTTCGCTTCATCAATTGTTCTTGGTGAAGAAGAAGGATGGGACTTTGCGCATGTGCGTTGATTACAGGGCACTCAACAAGAATACTTTGAAGAACCGGTACCCATCCCGCGCATTGATGAGCTTAGAGGAGCCAAGTACTTCTCTAAAAGATAGATTTGCGCTTGGGGTACCATCAGATCAGGGTGAGGTATCAGGACATCCCCAAGACGACTTCCAGGTACCATTATGGGTATTTTGAGTTTTTGGTCATGCCCTTTAGGTTGGCCAACACACCTGCCACTTTTCAGTCATGCATGAATCATGTATTCCATGGGCAGTTGTGGAAGTTTGTATTGGACCTTGGTCTTCTTCGACGATATTTTGATTTATAGGACGTGGGAGAAGCATATGCAACACCTGGAGATGGTGTTGCGCATCTTAGAGGAGAAACAATTTTACGCCAAGTTGTCCAAGTGTGAGTTTGGATTGACAGAGATGCTCTACTTGGACACATCATTGGCGCAAATGGAGTGAGGGTGCATGAGGAGAAGATCAGGGCCATTCAGGATTGGCCAGAGCCCCAGAATGTGACTGAGTTGAGGGGATTTATAGGCATATGCACCAACTAATAGGAAGTTCGTAAAGGGCTTCTCACAGCTAGCAGCTCCCCTCATCGATCTGACGAAGAAGTGGGATTTTGCATGGGCAGATAGAGCGCAGTCGGCCTTTGATTGCCTCAAGGAGGTGATGAGTAGTTGCCTAATTTTGGCATTCCCAGATTTCACTCAGCTGTTCACCTTGGAGTGTGATGCGTCAAGTTAGGGGGTTGGCACAGTATTGTCTCAGGATGGACACCCAATTGCTTTTGAGAGCCAGAAACTCCTTCTGCATGAGAGGTTGTATTCTATCTATGACAAGGAGATGCTAGCCATCATGCATGCATTGTCCAAATTCCAGCAGTGTTTGGTAGGTAACAGATTCCAGGTGAAGACTGATCACAATAGTCTTCGCCATTCTATGAGGCAACAAGGCCTCAGTGACAGGCAACAAAGGTGGGTCAGCAAGGTGTAGGCCTACGACTTTGATATTGAGTATGTCAAGGGCAAGCACAATGTGGTAGAAAATGAATTGTCCCGCAGGCCCATAACACTTTCACTCATGAGCATTTGCCATGATTGGAAGGCGCAGTTGTTGGTGGAGTATTCCAAGGATCGACGGGCATGTGAGATTCTGGAGGTTATTCACACTTATGAGCGTTATAAGGTGATGGTTGAGGTCATATACTACAAGGGGCGCATATTTTTGGTGTCGGGTTCACAGTTGAAGGAGAGGATTCTCCATCCAGTGCATGACTCTCAACTATCAGGGCACTAGGGGTTCCATAAGACATATATGAAGGTTAGAGAGCGTTTCACACGGTGAGGCCTCAAGGGGGACAAATTGAGATATGTGTAGGGGTGTGAGGCTTGCGAGAGTAATAAGGGGGAGTTGACCCATCTAGCTAGGTTATTATAGCCACTTCCCATTCTCGAGGGGAAATGGGAGAGTATCTCCATGGATTTTATCATAGGGCTCCCTACGATGCAAGGCATAGATTGTATTTATGTGGTGGTGGATCGGTTGACCAAATATGCCCACTTCTTCACCATTCTGACACGGTCTTTAGCATCACAAGTGGTCAAGTTGTTCTTCCAGGAGGTCTTTCGTTTGCATGGACTTCCTAAGACCATAGTCAGTAACCGAGACAATCGGTTCATGGGGTCATTCTGGTAGGAGCTTTTCATATTAGTGGGTACTAAAGTGACCCGCAACACTAGTTACCATTTGCAGATCGATGGTCAAACTTAGAGGGTTAACAAATGGTTGGAGGGCTATCTTCGGAACTATGTGACCGAGCGACAGAGAGCATGGATTCGGTGGTTACATTTGGGCAAGTACTGCTATAACACCACCCATCACATGTCCATTGGTATGTCACCTTTATGTGCCTTGTATGGTTATGATGCTTTGTCTTTTGCTGACATTGTTTTTGCCATTTGGAGATAGTAAGGCCCCAAAGGCCAAAGATTGGATCCAAGAGAGCCAAGATACCCTCAAGGTTCTCAAGGATAACTTATTGACAACCCAGAATCAACAAAAGATATATGCAGATATGCACAGGATTGAGAAACATCTTGAGGAGGGGGACTTGGTCTTTCTGCGGCTACAACCATATCGCCAGTCTACATTGAAGCAAAAGGGGGCTAAGAAGCTACAACCACGTTTCTATGGGTCGTACAGGGTGACTAGGAGAGTTGGGGAGGTGGCCTATGAGTTGGAGCTTCCACTAGGGAGCAAGATTCACAACGTCTTTCATGTCTCATGCCTTCAAGGTGTTGGGGCAACAGGTGACAACAACTATAGAGGGGCATCTGGTTCTAGAATTGGAAGCCATTTTGGACACTAGGGAAAGGAATTTGAGGAGCAGAACTATCACAGAGTATTTAGTACGCTGAGGGACTTACCAGATGAGGATGCCACTTGGGAACGTGAACACATACTTGAGCATTCAATGCTGAAGTTGCTTGGCGACAAACAACATTTGGGAGGGGAGGACTGTAATGCCCCTTCCTAAATTAGTTTGTCTCAAGTTTACTTTCCACAATTTTAACATTTTTGGTGACCATGGAACCCACAAATTTTTGAGAGAAAGACTTAGGAGAGAAACAGAGGTCGAAATATTTTGTTAGTGGAGTGTGGGGGCCACATGCGTAAGGGAAAACACACTTGCCAAGGAAGGAATTCAAATAACCAAGGGAAGGAGGTCAAAGAGCTTGATGGAGGGGCCCACCTAGGAAAGAGAAGCTCACAAATATAAATAGGAGAAGCTCAACCTTATTTTGGGTCTTTTGCCAATCGAACTTACTTTTGTTGCTTGTGTTGCTTAGCTAGGTCACATTGCTATTCAACATCGAGTTTTCCAAGCGGAGAGCTCACCCTTTTGTTCGGGGGACTTCGAGTGCCACTCCAGGGAGGTCAAATCATACCACTTTGGAGAGGAGTTTAGAGGGATTCAAAGCTAAACACTTAGCCACTCACTCAGCTTGTGCGTATTTCAAGACGACGTAGGAGGATACGCTCGGTCCATTTCAGTTGTCTTCTGAGTAGTGATTGCCTGGATAAATTTGGCATAGGAGCTTTAGGGAGAGACCAGCCTATTGGAGGAGTTTTGGAGCAAGAGATTGCTGCTTGAAGGCAGCGCGATTTGGTGCATCTAGGGCCAGCACAGAAGCTACTCACTGGGCACACGTGGGAGTTTGTGGGACGAGTTTTGAAGTTGGGTTTTGTCGGGAAAAATAAGGAGAACTTTGGGGTAATGTAACTCAATATTTTGGTAATGATTGGAGGACTTTTTCTGGGAGTTTGTAGGGAGGCCGTATTTCCCAACTGTTGGAGGAGGACGTGGTATTTGGAGCCAAATTTCGGGGGTCAGATGCAGACCAAACTCTTTTTGGGTTTTGGTGGGTTATTTGTGAGGAGCTTGGGGCTAATTTTATAGATGTCTTTGAGCACCAGAAGTGGGGTTTTCAGCAGCATCTTTCTAACAGACAGAGCAGTTTTCTGTGGTAGCGTAGGGCATCATTGGAATAGCTTACTCTATCATCTGGACTTGCTATTTTATCAAATGGGTCTTGTCAAGCTTGCCATGCCATTGAGGCAAGCCTAGGTGCACTCCTTCCACACTATTGTACTATTGCTCCAATTACTTAATAAAATGGCTCAGTTGGTTGTCATTTCTGGAGTTTACATGGGTGTTCACTAAATGTTTCGAAATATTGTGTTGCATTTGTTGTTTTTCTTTGCATATCACTATTTTTCCTAATTAGGAACATTACAGTTGTGGAAGATGCCACCTAGGAAGGTGAACAAGTGCTCAAACACGCTGAGTTGAAATTGCTCGAGGACAAGCAATCTTGGGTGGGAAGGACTATAATGTCCCCAACCACTTAGGAAGCTTATGACAGAGTCTACTAGCCTAATGTGGTTCCCGTAGGCTAAAGCAGGGACACATTTAATAAGTGGACTTAATTTGCCTAAGAAAACATTATAAAAATCTAGGAGGTGCAAAAGGGAACATTTCCTAGGCAAGTGAAAAGTCACATTAACTTTATAAAGTGAAAATACTATAAAGTGACTTTATAAAAGTTAAAAGGGTAAAATGGCGGCAAAAGTGACCATAAGTTTATAAAAGAGAAAAATGAGGAGACCCTCTTCATTCGTGCATTTGAGCTTTTGAGAAAAGAGCTCTTGGAGAGAGTTGGAAGGAGAAATTTGGGGTTTGGAAACCCTAGTTGCCATAGCTGGTTTCAATGTTGAAACTAGACACTTTTAACTGGTTCAAGGAGTGGAATCACTCAGATTTCACTGCTAGAATTCAAGGAAGAAGATAATTTGCAGGAGACCTTGAGGTATTGAGGTCTTATCAGTTGATTTTAAGTTTATACTTAGTGTTTTCTTTATTATTTTTACAGGTTGGAGCAGACCCACAGGAGTATTCATTCCCAAGTCAATCTAAGGTCGATTTATTGAGCAATGTCAAATATTCCTTGAGGCCGAGTCTCCTAAAGATGGAGGAATGATTTCCTGAATGCTAGACAGAGCAACAATTTCTTGGTTATTGCTGGTCAAGTATCATAGTTTTGGTGTGGTTCCAAGGGAAAGAAAGGGTTGAATACCATCCCATCTGAGCTCGACGAGTTAGTGCATAGTTCTGGGTCGATTTTCTGTCAATATGGACAAGGTATTAAACTAAGAAGGGTCGAATCCCATCCCATAACTCTTCTGTGCGTTGAGGCTGCTTATGATCTCTAGAGGGGCTCGATTTTGGGTCTATTACTGGCTGTGCTGGGATGTGATCCATTGCTGGTGATTTGGGTATGCCATGGTCTCATTCTTGTGGCCATATCCACTGGTAATTTCCATTTATCAGCTGCTGGTTAAGTGAGCTATTGTACCTGGGAGTTCTGGTCTGAAATTTTGTACCTGGCAGTGTCTTTTGTTCTCAAATAAAAGATGGAGTGTCACTTCAGGTGGACTGATATCTATTTATGTGTCTATTACTGTTGGCTGCCACTACACACCAGGTTCTATCTTCCTGATCTGCCCACTGTGTACTTAAATTTTTAAATGAGAATAGACTAGCTTGTGGATATTAATTGTTGTATGACAGCAGTATGTTAATCTCTGGAAGTATAAGTTTGTTTTGAAGTTCGTTGATACATGTTGAAGCCTTGAATGCATTACCCAGAAAACAAAAATTATAAAAAAATATTACCTACAGCAGACAGTAAACAAACTGTTTGAAGAAATATCTCACTGAAAACTCAATCAAAACTCAGAAATTACAGTGATAACTTGGGATCATTTTTTAAGAGGGAATCTTACAAGGAGCCACACTGACGATATCTTCTATTGTCTTCCTTCATTAAAAGTGGAGCAACCCTCCTGTTTTGGAAAGACATGCAATGTGAAATATCACATTGAATCCAAATCAGATTTCTGGGTCAACCCAACTCTGGAGGTCTCTAGCAAGTAGATCTCCTGTGATTCTCTATTTGGAATTATATGAATTCAACACAAGTTATAACATTTAGATTTCAGTTTCTATTACTAGTTTGATTATGTTTCTAACTGTGTAATTGTTGCACATGCAGTTTTAGTTGTGACACTGATAACAGTTATAGTGCAGTTTTTGTATTAAATTTTGATAATTCAGATTGGCAATAATTACAAAACCTTTCTTGAGTCTATTTTACAATTTCCTTCATACTGTGAACACTTTTTATTTGTTTTTAACCCCTAAAGAACTTTCCCAACCTAAGACAGTGAATGATTGGTTAATATTTTATATGTTTTCATTATTAAGGTGTAGTGGGAGAAAAGATATTGTGCATGATATATTGTGGCCATACAATTTGGGCTGTCTTTTCTCAATGTAATATTTTGATTTGAACTTCTTTTTCAGAGAGACAAATATAAGGAAAGTCATGATCACAAGAAGCGCAAGAGCAGAAAACATCGAAGAAGAGACTCTTCTCTATCGTCATCTTCATCTGAATCTTCACATGATTCATAGTATATTTTGTTATCTTTCTTGTGTTGTTATTCCAAACCTTACCTGTATAAGAACAATGTTAAAAGTAGTCTGGTTTTCTTAGTCGTTCTCATGTCACTCATTTGAATGGTAATTCTTTCTTGTAAATAAAGATATAGATTTCATATTACCTCCCACATTAAGTGTTTTAGTTGACGTATGGAACTTTTAAATGGAATAAGTTATCTTTGATAAAAAGCAAAGGAATCCAGGGAAATTTGTTTTTTCTTTTTACAAAATCATGACTGGACAGTTACTGTTGTATAGAAGCGAATGTTTGTATGCACATATTCTTTTCAATTGGCTTGAAAAACATATCGTAAGAATCTAGAGACATGTTTGTAGGGGCATTCTTTGGTCTATTCCAAATCAAGCCGGGATATATATACACTGAGAGAACTTTACAATTTAGAAAATGACGTTAATATCAATGAGATGTCCTTCAATGGTCATAATGACAAAAATTGAAGGGGTGTACTATAAAAATGTTTGTTTAGTTTCTAACTGTTACATCTTCAATGCTATGACAATCTCAGTTAAGCCACCCTGTAATATAATGAGTCTATGTTATAAAAAATGAGACATGTGAAATATAAATTGAAACAATGAAAGCATAGGAAATAAAAACACTGATATTTTGCTTCCAGAAATACACACACACACACAATTTGGAGAATGTGTGTGTGTGTATTTCTCTACTGAGCATAGATGCCACGAAGAGCTAACCATCCTGTGAAATCCTTAGAAAAACCAAAATGGGGTAGTGTCTCTGGTTTCCTCCCACGGGCTTATAATATTGAAATTTGATAACTAACACTACAGGTCATAAACTAATTAGTGAATATTTTCCGTTCAATTTCAGTTTAGAGTTCTAGAGGATTGAGAACCATCCACACCATGTTTCCATTACCAAGATATCTGTTTCTCTACTGAGCATAAAACCAAAATGAGAGCTAACTGTCCTGTGAACATCTTTAGGAAAATACAAAAGGAACTAATGCCACTGATTTGCCCCCATGGGCTTATAATATTGAAATTTGAAAACTGACATTAATGGTCATAAACTGGTTAGTAGATACTTTTTGTTCACTTTCAGTTCAGAGTTTTGGAGGATCAAGAACCCTGCACACCATGTTTCCATTCCCAAGATATAAATTGCCTCTTAGAAAGATGGCTTGTCTCTTTAACCGCTCTCCCTCTTATCTATTGGCTTTTTTGCCTGTGTAATGTCCTAGGGTAATTTTTATCCTTGGGGTTTCTTGAACTTGGCTAGGGTTACTGCCTTTTCAATGTAACAGAAGTAATTTCTTGCCCTTAGGGTTCCTCCCTGGTTAGGGTTTCTTTAAAAGTCATTAACAGTAATACCTGTTCATAGAAGTATATAGGCATGAATATAAAAATGCAACAGTACAATTCTTCATTGAATTCACGCGGATTTAGAGTTATCTATCCAATGGAAACAAGAATATATCCAAGCAATGATGCATAGTAGATCACAACTCTACTGATGACAGTAATTGTGATTATTTAATAAATTCCCAGAAGTGAGGCTTTACTGCCCTCAACAGCAAATATATACAGCCAATCAAGTTCCCATAAACACTACTTGGATGTAAAGTTAAATACACCAGTGCTAAACCACACAGTCCAATTCAATTACTACTTGCTAGCTTACTATCAATTATTGGTGTTGCAAAACAAGACTGGCTACTATACTATTTCTTAATATGCCCTTGATTGCCCTCATGATCATGTGTTTATCCTTAAAACAAGCCTCAAACTCTGTTTGGGAAGTCACACAACTGGACAGACTTAAGTAGTAGCTCTGGAACCAGGAAATTGCTTCAGAAATAGTGTCTGTGTCCTGCAGCCTGCAGCCTGTGTCTTCAACTCGACCTTGCTGCCCAGGTTGTAACTCGGAATCCTTGCTAATTGTTTGCGTCTGGGATGGGTCTTAGCTATGCCTCTGCTGTCCTCAACAGCTTCAGATTATCCTTCAAATGAACCACAAATACACTTCTACTGTTCAAATCCCTTAGCTGAACAGAGAGCTTCTTCAGTATGCCAAATCAGCATAATAGATATAGAGAAATTTCTGACTATGGTGGAATCTTTCATCACCGAAATCAAAGGGGACGAGCTAGGGTGGGATCACCTCCACCGAAACTAGTTGAGAAGAAGGGGTCTTAAAACCCTTAGAGCCTTAGGATCAAGAAAATCAGTGATATTCCAATGCAAATTGATGCTCCAAAATGATTCTCCTCTATTTATAGATTCCCTCATGGGGCTTCTCAAATGTGGGGTTGCAATGCAACCCCAAGTTTGGGCTTTTTTACCCCAACCGACCAAAAAATCACCCAAATTTTCCCAAAATGTTTCGAAAATTGGGGTTTCCCCCTTTATCAAGACTATAGCCTATGGGGCTTGATAGGCTATTTCGTCCTCCCATGGGCAATTAATCCCAATGTTGTGAACATCTCGATAACCAGTGAAGACAATATCACCGATATTCGCAAATATTGCAATATTTTCGGGGAGACGAGATATTGCTGAGGAAATATTGCGATATTTTGTCTCCCGGAAAATATCGTGATATTTTTTCTCCCAAAAAATATCTCCATGTTTTTTCTCCCTGAAAATATCGGCGATATTTCGGGAAAATATCGCGCGATGACCTAAAATATTGCTGGGCGGGTGAAAAATTGCGATGCTGAGGCTAGAAAAGGCCAAAATCGTTTTTTTTCTTGATTCTTGTTTTCTGGTTGTTGGAGAAGGAAGGGGAGAGTGTTGTGCTTGCTGTCAAGGAGGTATCGAGGGTTGAATAGCCATTATCGCCACCAACAACGAATATTATGTTGATCAAAGATTGAAGAACAATGAGACAATCTTCATTTCTTCAATTAACAGGTATGTTCTAATAAACCTCTATGTTAATGATTTTTTTGATAGATTTAGGGTTATTCTTGCTTGATTATTTGCCTACAAACGTTTTGCTTGTTTTTTTTTTTTGTTAGTTCCATTTGCTATGATTTTCATGCCCATGAGCAAATGCAAGGGTTTTCTCCATATTTGGACAACAAACTCCATTTTTTTTTTAAACTTTCAAATGCACCCTCTTATTGTCATTTATGATTTTTCATTGAATTCACATTGCAAATAATGTAGCAAAAAAATTATTTTGTAAAATAAGGCGGTTATTACTTATTAATTCCAATTTTATTTTTGGTGCCCTAGGTTCGAGTTAGCTCACTACAAAATTCAAATATGCCAAAAACCTTGGACCCATTTTGGAGTATGGGGAGCCTGATGGTGGGACAAATCGGGCATATCTATCATGCAAATTGTGTGGGACCAGGATGATAGGAGGGGTTACGCGATTGAAATACCATTTGGCTAGACTCACTGGACATGATGTTGGGATTTGTACAGTTTTTAGTCTGGAGCTTATACAAAAGCCTCTTGAAGAAATTGATGAAAAAGATAGAAAGAAGGAAGAGATAGAGAGAAACAAGGCTAAATGTGCAGGTAGATCTTTCGGGATATCTTCTTCTGATTTTGATGCTGAGGGTAGTTGGAGGGGCTCCACAACATCCCCTGCTACTGCTAGTGCGAAGTCATCATTTTTTGTTCCACGAACAGGACATGGAGCATAATTTGGCATAAAATCAATTGTTAAAAAAAAGGAGAAGCAAGAAGTAGATAAAGTCATGGGGAGGTGTCTTTTCTGGTGCGACTTACCTCTCAGCGTCACCAAAACCAATCCATTTTGGCAGCCAATGTGTGATGCTATTGCTGTTGTGGGCCCAAGGTACAAAAGTGCTACATATGAAGAGTTGTGGGGGTCAATTATTCAAGCAAAAAAGCAGGATATCAACTCTAGATTGGCGGAGTTGAAAAAAATATGGGAAGTTTCTGAATGCACAGTGATGTCTGATGGTTGGATAGATAGGAAGGGTAGGACCCTTTTAAATTTCTTGGTACATTGTCCTAAAGGTACCATGTTTATTAAATCAGTGGATGCATCAGCAAATATAAAAGATGCAACTACAATATGTGAGTTGTTAGATGGCTTCTTTGTGGAGATTGGTGTGGAAAATGTGGTGCAAGTCATAATAGACAATGCATCAAATTATGTGTCTGCCAGCAGGATGCTTATGGAGAGGCATCACATATTGTTCTAGAGTTCGTGTGTAGCACATTGTATTGATTGTTGCTTGAGGATTTGGGGAAACTCTCCTTCATCATGAAGGTGGTTGATATGGCTAGGAGCATCCCCAAGTTTATTTATAACCATGCTTTTGTTCTTAGCCTCATGAGGAGGTTCACTAAAAATAAGGAGTTGCGGTGTCCTGCAATCACACATTTTGCCACAAACTTTATTACTCTTCATCGACCCATTCATGTAGTAGCACTCTTCCTCAACCCCGCATTTTCATACAAATGCGGCTTTGATTTTGATGGCGAGGTGATGGAAGGGCTCTATTCCTGTATTCATAGGATGGTACTTGACGCTGAGTTTCGTAGAAAAATCAATCGCGAGATATAGTTTTATCGGGATTGTGTTGGCCTATTTGGCTTTGATGATGCTATTAGGGAATGAAACCTCTTCATGCCACGTAAGTGACAAGTCATCACACATTAGAAATTAGAATTTTCAATTTAGAATTTCCTTATAATTCTAGATTTTTAAAATTCAATTATGTAACTTTTATTTGAAAGTTTAATTATATTTTAAGTTTTTGAATATTCTATTTCTTCATTTGGTTGTAGATATTTGGTGGCGAAGCTATGGTGCAAGGGCACCAAATTTGCAGAAATTGGCTATAAGAATCTTGAGTCAATCTTGAGTCAAACATGTAGCTCTTCAAGGTGTGAGCGCAATTGGAGTGTATTTGAGAAAATACATGCAAAAAAGTGCAACATGTATAACTTTGAGCTCCAGCCTTCAGTTGAACAATTACACTTATTGTAATTTTAAATTTTAAATTTATGATGACCTTCAAGTGTCAAGAGTCAAGAGTCAAGACTCATTAGTTTTTTTTGACACTCTTATAGGTTGGAGTTCGCATGCCTCAATGATTTAGTGTATGTGCATTACAATATCCGACTTCGAGTGAAGCAAACAGAAGCACCAATGGATCCAAATGCCATTTCCTTAGACAATATTGATGTGTTGTCTCAGTGGAGGGTGGAGTCTGAGGAGTCCATCTTGGAGGAGTCACCTTCATGGTTAGAGCCAGATGATCCATTAGAACACGGGTAGCAAGAGGAGGAGGACTCGGAGGAGTAGGAGTCAGAGGAGGAGACTGTGGGATCATCAACATCAACACCATCTACGATAGATATAGGAGAGCACAACCCCATACCTAGCACTCATTATTTGACATCTACTACTAGGGGTAGGGCCAGGGCCTTCTACTACTAGGGGCAGGCCTGGTAATCAACCCATCATGTTTTCCTGTAAAAGGGGGCAGGGCATTGATTTCAGATAGATAATTGTTGGTTTTATTTGTTTTGCTACATATAACTCATGATGATGAGATACTTTTATATATGTGATGTTATTTTATATTGGTTCTCCACATTTGAGTCGTTGATTGGACAATTATCAGGGATCAACAAGATTTGGTATCACCTTTGATGTATCATTTCTATTTGACATCATATATATCAATTCTTTCTTCATATTTATGTGCCAATGTGTTTATTTCATGTTGCTATTGCTTTATATGTTTAAAAATATGAAAAAAATGAATATATTATGCATTTTTTATGCTTGTCGATATTTTTGATAAGATGTTTTCTGGACCCTCACCGATATTATCAACAATGTCGATAACATCTTGTTTCTATCTCAAAATCACAAATTTTTGGTGTAGCTGATGTTTGCTGATTTTTATCGATATTTTGATGGGATCTTGATTTTGCCGATTGTTATCGACATTTTCCTGATTTTTATGATTTTTTGGTTTTCCAGACCTTTTCCGATTTTATCCTGATGCTGATGTTTGCAACATTGATTAATCCATAGGGGGCATTACAATCCCCCTTTCCCGACATTTTTTGTCCCCAAGCAATTGCGCATTTGGTTGTTGCACAATATTTTCTTCAATTTTCAGGAATGAAGATCTTCCTTCGATTTACAACTGCCATAGCGAGAACACTAGCACCCTTCTTTAGTCCTTGTAGCTCCATATAAAACACGCTGGTTGGAGGTGTCACCATGCAATAGTTATTGCTTCCATTCACTGGTTTATAGTTCTATTTTGGGTCAAAAGTACAAACATGTGCTACTGCTGAAGCAAGTTCTTCTTTTGGACATGCATTTTCAACTTTCAGA
Organism: Pinus taeda; assembly: GCA_000404065.3. Lineage (NCBI taxonomy): Eukaryota > Viridiplantae > Streptophyta > Pinopsida > Pinales > Pinaceae > Pinus > Pinus taeda. The sequence goes on along the minus strand of APFE030649830.1, from coordinate 189,749 downwards.
TTTCTTGTTCGAACAATTTATCGCTGTCACATCCTTTATTAATCATGTGGGGTTCATATTTCTTACTAGCATTTATAGAACCTCCTTCCTCTGGGACTGAATGATAATTATAATGACAATTTGGTTTGAATTGAAAAGCTGCAAAGCATGATCATTGATATGAATATCATTTGACATTATCCAAATTTATAATATCATATAAAGTAATAAATTTATAATCATACATCAATGATCATACATTATGATTAAAGTTTAAAGTTTAAACCATATTGATGTTCCACTTCCTACTATGAACATTGAATATTGAACAGCGAATATTCAATATTAACATAAAATTATAAAAGTAAAGGCTGATACATCATACATCAAGAGTCCAAATTTTATAGAATTATAAACTTCAATCTTTAACAGCATCACAAGACAAATAGTTAGTAGTAGATAAATATGGACATGATTAAAACTAAAAGCGTAAAACATATAAATCTCCAATTTATTATAATTATCTTGTTTGAATATAGCCTAACTGCACCATAAAACCTTCTAGGGAGCTTGAGATGTTCTGAACTGTAACATAGCTTTTTTAGTATTTACAATACTTGTACAGTGCTTCTCCCATTGTGGATCCCTGGTTTGTCCACTCTGACCATTGTCGATGTGAAATGATTCACTCAGAATAAGCATATGATTTTTATTTCCGACAAGAAATGAAAAGTAACATGATATATTATGGATATCTTTTCATGAAGCCAACCTAATATGGGCCCTCACTTCACCTGGAGAGAGAAATAAGCATATGGTTTTATTTCCAGCACGAAATGAAAAGTAACATGATATACTATGGACCCTCGCTTCACTTGGAGAGAGAGAAATAAGCATATGATTTTATTTCCAGCAAGAAATGAAACTCAACATGATATATTATAGATCTCTTTTCATGAAGGCAACCTAATAATGGGCCCTTACTTCACCTGGAGAGAGAGAGATAGACTGCACAAACAGAGTATGGTCAGCTTTTATGCATAATTATAGTATATCTCTGAAACACCCGCAAATTTGCAAATCTCAAAATATGAAAGTTGGGCTTTACTCCACCTTGCAAATCTTCTGTTCAGAAAGAGCCTCGATAAACATCAACCAGTACAGATGAGACCTTAACTTGGAGAAGTTAGATATTTGCACCAAGTTCAACACTAAAAAACAAAATAAAGTGATCATATGTGCAAATATATATTTAAGATAAATTGAATTGAATTTAAAATTCTTATGTATATATGAATACCTAGCCTTACTCAAGTATGCCAGTTGGCTGTTAGATATTCACATGAGATGAAATCAGCTCCCTCTAGAATGATGAATTCGAACAATGAAATCCAATGCTGTGAGTGGAGCGCTCAGCGAACTTGCAAAGGCTGTGAGTGTGTTGTTCATGGTTCAGGGCCGGTTTTATAACATGAAACAACGATTTTCCAAAACCCTAAATGTTAATTAACTCTTAATTAAAGATTAAGTTCAGCGTTTAGTTAATTAAAAATTTAAGATGGTTTTTAATGCATTAAAAGTGTGCCACGTCCCCCCACACCCCCCCACGTCCCCCTCTCCGCCCCCCCACACCCCCACACCCCCATGTCCCCCACGTCCCCCTTTTCGGAAACACCCCCTCAGGGAAGGGAAACGTTTCCCTAGCACGTTCCCCTGAGTTTCCTCCATTTTGGGAGCCTGGGGAAACGTCCCCTACTTGTCCTCAAGTCCCCGGAGCGCGGGGAAGCGAGGAAACTAGACCCCTAGGAGGGGGGGCGAGTCCCCGTGGAACACTGAATAATTACTATTGGTGCAGATTGTGTTTCTCTCTTGCTGATAATGATCATCCTTAGGCAGTAGCCCTACCAAGGCTTCTATAGTCAAGCAGTTCAGGTTATCAATGTTAATGTAAGATTCCTTCTTAAAAATGACCCCAAGTTATCATTAAAATTTCTTGGTTTTTATTGAGTTTTCAGTGAGGCATTTTTTCAAACAGTTTGAGTCTATACTGCTGTAGGAGTATTTTCTCACTTTGACACATAATAATAGAAGTACAAAACGAAATACATGCTTGCAAGCACAACCCAGTTAAAGCATAAAATTTATATGAGGAGCAACATGTTATTTACTGTTGGAAAATGTGTGTTACTGTCATTTAAATCACATAGAATTGCCCAGAATGTACAACAGCCATATTATACTAAAACATACTATTGTGTAAGCAAGGCATAGAGAAATAGGTACAGATAAACCTGGTGTAGATGACTGTTATTACAAATATGAAGGTATAGTTCCCTTTTGTGCATGTTCCAGCAGCTTCACTACAGAGATACACTGCCCACACTTCAAGCACACTGTCATACGCTCTTTACCCATAGTATATAGACACTGGAACATGTTGAGATAGCAGCCCAGAGGTAGGAAGAGTGCATGACCTGGATAGTATGAGGAAAGTGCCCAGAATGATGGCACACGTCAACTGCAACAAGAATACAACACGAGCTGTTGAGATTAAGTGAAGTGAACCCCCAATATAGACGTCCTCAGGTACACACCAGCAAGGATGCTAAGACCAGCAGCAATATACAATCAACCCACAAGCAAATACACACCCTTTTGTGAAGTATGCTGGTTAGCAGTGGATACTAAGGAGTGCGACCCTCACATAATAGCAAACTCGACCCTTTCTTTAGTAAACTCGTCCAACACAAGAGAGATAGAGGTTCTTTAGACACTGGTTCGAATCCCTTCCTTTCGGAGAAAAACTTGGTCAGATTTGTTCTTTGGCACTGGGCTCTTCATAGACTTCTCTCCAACTTGAAAAGATGAGATAGAAAATACCAAATGAGATAATAAAATAAACTGATAAGACCTTTCTACCTCAATGTCTCTTGCAAACCATCTTCTCCTTTGAATCCCAATGGTGAAACCTGAATGATTTCACTCACTTGTGTGAAAATTCCAAACTGGAATCCTATTGCAAATACACACTCAACCCACAAGCAAATACACATCCTTTTGTGAAGTATGCTGGTTAGTAGTGGATACTAAATCTATATGATGTTGTAAGTTCATGTTACTTGTCTTGTCATAGTCGATAGAATGGTGTCTATTGTGAACTTAGAACTTGGTCCATCACAAGTCTAGGGTTTTTCATCAGTTTTTATTGTATATATCTTTAGGTTAGTTTTGGATATAGTCTTGCATAGAGTCTAGGCCTATATCAAGAGTGAGAACCTTTGTCTACTGCTACAACAAGTCAACACAAAAGTGACAAGCACACTTCAGGTACACATTGTAATTTTAATTTGTATTTATTCATTATTAAGCACTTACATGTGTTTTGCAGGCAGAGGTAAGTTGAAGGGTATTTTTTGTTTGTTTGTTTTGGGATTAGTTTTGTCGGACAAATTTTGCATGTAGGTAGAAGAAGATTCAAGTACAACTTAAAGCAAGAATTTAAGAGCAGAAGTAGAAAATCAAATGAAGCATGACAGCGGGACATCCTTTGAAGACATGACAACCATCCGTATATTGTGAAGAAGTGTCAAGGCCAAGAGTCATCATTGTAAAGTTGTAAAAGAGTCATTTGTAAAGGTGTCATAATTGGAAGAGTCATTATTGTAAAATAATCAATCTGCCTAAAGTCGAAAAGGCATATTGGGAGGTATAGGAGTCTCTATTGGGATGATGTCATGGTTGGGTTTCAGGGCAAAATCATTGTAAATCATATTGTATCATGGATCATTGTCCCTAGTATGGGAATCCACACTCTTGTCTCGTTTTAGTGAAAATAGGGTGGCAAGGAGGTGTTAGGCTGGTGCATGAAGTCACCTACAGGTTGGAGCCTGTGAACACTTCAGGGTGGTAGGTTGGTCTAAGATGTTGGGGCATCCATTCAATTGACTATTGAAGAAACTAGGGTGTTGGGGCGTCCTTCCAGTGGGAGCTGGAGAAGAATGATTTTCTAGAATTCTGGGAAGTTATTGCTTTCATTTCAGTTGGGGTTGAATATTAAAGAATTTATTACAAAAGTGTTCGGTGGTTTTTTACCCGGAGGGGGTTTTCCACCTAAAATTCTTATGTCTAATGTGTTATTTTATTCACTGTTATCATTGCATAAACATTAATAATAATTGAAGATTAACTAATGCTCTAAAAAGATTTAAAAGTGCTAATTGCCAAGGAAAACTGATTCACCCCCCCCCTCTCGGTATTTCCAACAATTAGTATCAGAGCTCGGTTCCTTCAGTAATAACTTAACCATTGGAAGTCAGTTTTTAGAGCATAGAGATGGGAAAGTCAAAGAAGCAAGTTACAAAGATTTCAAAGGAAGGCACAAGTACAACAAAATCTAAAGAAAGTGAGTATTGTGTACCAACCCCTGATTTTGATGTAGATAATTACTAGATATGGGAATCCAGGATGGAAGTACATTTGCAAGCACATGGAGTATGGGAATCAATTGTTTTTGGAGACACATCTACCAACGAAGCTAAAAGGTACAATTCAAAGGTGATGAATGTAATTTTGAATGTTTTGCCAAATTTTGTGAAAACAAAAGTTTGTCAATATTCAACAGCTAAAGCTGTTTGGGAAAAGCTTCATAATCTCTATTTGACAAAGCAATCAGGTGAAGATGTTATTGAAAATTCAAGTCCTTCTAATTATGATGAAGAAATGGGGGAAATGAGTAAAACAGAGTTTCAAAATCAAGTGATCAAGGTGATAAAGGAACTCAAAAGTCAAAAGGAAAAGACAAGACTTTTTGAAGCAAAATTGAAGACACAAAAGAACTCATCAAAGAAAATGAAGAATCTGATAAGATGATTAGTAGTCTTAGAACACAATTGGAAGAAATCAAGAATACAAGGACATGAGACCTCATGAGAGAAGTCCAACAGAAGCAACAAGAACTCGACACAACGTTTGTAGAGATTAGATGGATCACACAACAGATGCAAGAAGCATAAATTGAAAGGAAGGAATCTGATCAAAGATACATATCCGTTGTTGACCAAAAGAAAAAGGAATTAGAGACATATTCAGTAGAAATAAGTAGGCTTAGGATTGAAAATGAGAAGCAGAAGGAACAAATACAGGTTCTCAATAGAGAAGTAGAGAAGACCACTCTTCTCAAGCTACAGGTTGAGGAGGCAGAGAAAAGAAGGAAGATCTTGAAAAGATGGTTTCAAGAAGATCTTGCTCAAAAGCAAGAAGAACTTGATGCTACTCGTGATGAGATCAACAAACTCAAGGGATCACAAAAAGAACATTTATAAGATAAGACAAATGAAGAAAGCAAAAATGAAGGCAATTAAAGATGGTAAAGCTCCAGGTAATGAAGGTACAAGCTTTACATCTTCACAGGATGATTTTAAGAAGGAAGTTGATCAAAGTGAAAAGCCAAAGAAGAATGTTGCAACTCCAAATAACAAGACCAAAGTAATCAAGAACAAAGGACCATAACAAACTACAACAGTGCCTCCAAAGAAGAATGAAAAATCTTCCAAGTATGTTCATTTATTTAATGGTTATTGCTTTTTATGTGCTAACTATAGACATATGGCTAAGGATTCTGAATTTTTTGGCAGGTACAATCATTATCTACAAAACCCTAGAAGCAAGTTTGTAGGATCACGAGACATGTTCCACAATGATTTTGTCAGAAGAGAATACATGCTAGATGGGCCAAACATTGAATGTTTCAAATGCCATAACTATGGCCACAGTGCTTGCGATGCTTGCGGTTGCAGATATCAGATGGAATCACCTATGGACAACATTGAATGCTTCAAGTGTCATAACTATGGGTGCATGGCTCAAGATTGCAGGAATAAGAAGGTTTGGAAAAGGAAATAGGTACAGGAAGACAAAGCATATAACAAGGATTCAATAGTTATTCTTTCAAGATTTGTAAAAGCAAAAGGTCGTGAGGAATTAGCAATTGCTTCAGATAATGACTCAAGTCAAGATGGCCCATTAGGTGACTCACTATTTTGAACGATCTGGCTTGTTGAGTCCTTAATGTTTGTAAAGGAGGATTCTGTGCAACAGTATATGGCACAAGTCTACAATTAACAGGAAGGTAGTTTGAACAAGATGGTAGTTTCATTACAGGTTCAGGGGGGAGAAAAACAACTGAAGGATTACAGGTTAAAAGGAACAAGGCAATATTAGTCTGCAAAAGATATGCACAAGTTGAAGGAATCGATTTTGAAGAAACATTTGCTCTCGTTGTCAAAATGAAAGCTATCAAGATGTTTCTCGCTTATGCTTGCTCGAGAAAAATCAAGGTCTACCAAATGGATGTTAAGTTAGCTTTTCTAAATGGTGAATTGGAGGAAGAAGTTTACACTGAACAACCCGAAGGTTTTCTGCTCTCTGACAAAGAAGACTACGTCTGCAGATTAAAGAAGGCTCTATATGGTCTCAAGCAAGCTCCTAGGGCTTGGTATGCTTGTCTTGACGGATATCTACATCAACAGGGATTCAAGAAAGGAAGCGTTGACAATAATCTTTATATGAAAGTGGATCGAGATAACCTAACAATTATCGAAGTATATGTGGATGATATAATCTTTGGAAGCAGTGATGACAGATTAAGTAAAGACTTTGCCACAAAAATGCAAACTGAGTTTGAAATGTCTATGATTGGTGAACTGAAATAGTTTTTAGGGCTTTAGATGTTTCAGCAGGATAAAGGAATATTCATATATCAAACCAAATACATCAAAGAGATGCTCAAGAAATTCCAGATTTCAGATTGCAAGCTAGTCGTTACCCCCATGGTAACATGTTGCAAAATTCGTCAAAGGATGTGGACCAATGGTTGTCTAGATCCATGATTGGTAGCCTCTTATATGTGACAACCTCCCGGCCTGATGTGATGTAGGTAGTTGGACAAGTAGCAAGATTCCAAGCAACACCAAAAGAATCTCATATTATTGTCGTCAAAAGAATTCTTTGGTATTTTAATGGCACAACGGAATATGGTCTATGGTATCCCAAAGGAAATGATCTGGTCATCCAATCTTATACAGATGCAGATTGGGCAGGAAGTGTTGATAATCGTAAGAGTACCAGTGGAGTAACATTCTATCTAGGTGGTTGTCTTGTTTCATGGTTAAGTAAAAAACAATCTTCAATCTCGTTATCCACAACAGAAGCGGAATATGTCGTGACAACAACTTGTTGTACTCAAGTTCTTTGGATGAAGCAAACTTTGCAAGATCTTCAATTCAAGTTCGATGAGCCTATTTCCATCTTTTGCGATAACACCAACGCCATTAGTATCTCCAAGAATCCTGTGATGCATTCCAAATCGAAGCACATCCCAATTAAATATCATTTCGTTAGAGATTAGGTCGCTGAAAAGAATATCAAGCTTGAAATGTTGGCACAAAGGAATGAACTGCTGACATATTTACCAAACCATTACCTCGTGAAGCTTTTGAGTATCTTCGCCAAAATCTTGGGATTCTCCCAAGTTTTCATTAGACTCTTTCTCTTATCTACTTGAGTAGAAAGGGGGAGTGGAGGTGTGTACAGGTTCGCAAGATGGCTGTTTGCCAGGGGGAGTTACTCTTTGCCATTGCTGACAAAGGGGGAGAGAAGGCAGTAGGAAGAGGTTTCACGATCGTAGGGGGAGTACTTGTGTTTCCATCAATGCCAAAGAGAGAGATTGTTGATCAGTGGTTGTCAATAATGTCAACCCAAGCAACACTAGGGGCTACCTCGATCTTGCATGGGCATTTTGACTTGACAACTTACTCTATTATGAGTCAAGGATCTTCTAGATGTATTCTATTCGTCGAGATGTTTCCGTTAATGTATGGCACGCCAAGTAATTCTTCATGGTTTGAGAGATATTCATGTTTGAAGTTAGTAACCCCAGTTAGTGGGCTAAAACCCTATGGGGTTGTGGCATGGCACTCATAGTTGGTTGTGGTCATTGAATAGTCAATAATTAATAATACAAATAAATTTCTCCTAAAATTCCTCGAACGTTCACTTGTTGAGGACCCTCTCAACTCAAGACATTCATATAAATAATGACTCTCATATCCTTGTCTAGTAGGGATTTTGTGGCTTTAAACAGGTCATCATGGCATTTTCTCTATAACTTTTTTTTTGCAAAGCTTTAGAAGCTAAAATTAAAATCCATTTGAGCTAAGATCTTGATGAACCTCATGACCGAATTTCAGATCTTGGTTCACTATATTTTCGGAGACATGATTTGAGGAAGTTAGGGCTTTTGCAGGCTCCCGAATTCCATGTCAAACAGGTGACGTTGGCAAAATCGTCATAACTTTCTCTTTTAGCATTGGATTCAAATTTCATAAACAGTCACTGAAAGAGGACAAAGTGTAATTTGTTGAGTAGCGTTTTCAGGGCCGATGGTTGCAACAATGACACGTGGGACTTTGTACAAGTTCTCTCTACTGAATCAGTCTATAATCACGTCATCGTGGGAGATTGGGCATAACTCTTACTTGAAGAATCCAATCTTGGAAAGACCTGTGGGGTTGGAAAGAGGACTTCAAGGGCTACCACAGGATGAAATTTTTGACCCTAGAAATCCGAAATTACGTAGATACAATAGATTCAATATTGTGCTCCTCGAAGGGAAGAAAAAGCATGCATTCAAGAATCATTGCAGTAAGGACCAAACATCAACAATCAAGGGGTATGTATGATAAGTGTTTACATTCAAAATATGAGTATCATCTCTGACATATGTTTTTGCAGGACAACGTAAGTCCATACAGGGTCTCGGTTATATCTCTGTCTCTATGTGTCACAGTTAGTTTTGATACCACATTTCAGATGTCCTATTCTTGATACTACACATTTGATGCTACATATTCTTGATGGTACCCCAAGTCTACTAAATCTATATGATGTTGTAAGTTCATGTTACTTGTCTTGTCATAGTTGATAAAATGGTCTCTGTTGCTGTACTTAGAACTTGGTCCATCACAAGTCTAGGGTCTGTCATCAGTTTTTATTGTATATATCTTTAGGTCAGTTTTGGATATATTCTTGCATAGAGTCCAGCCCTATGTCAAGAGTGGGAGTCTTTGTCTACTACTGCAACAAGTCAACAACAAAAGTGACAAGCACACTTCAGTTATGCATTGTAATTTTAATTTGTATTTATTCATTATTATGTACTTATGTGTGTTTTGTAGGCAGAGGCAAGTTGAAGGGTATTTTGTTTTGTTTTGGGATTGGTTTCGCTAGGCAAATTTTGCATGCAGGTAGAGGAAGATTCAAGTATAACTTAAAGCAAGAATTCAAGAGCATAAGTATCAAATCAAAGGAAATATGGCAGTGGGACATCTTTTGAAAACATGACAACCATCCATATATTGTGAAGAAGTGTCAAGGCCAAGAGTTATCATTTAAAGTTGTAAAAGAGTCATTTGTAAAAGTTGTTGATTTGGGGTAGCATCAGATGTGCTCTAGCCACGAAAATTGGTGGAAAGGCTAAATCACATGAGATCTCCAATACTTAGAAATTGTTTGGGCAGATTCTAAACAGTTTGGGAGATATTAAAATAATTAATATTTTTAATATCTCACGTGTTTTGTAGGCAGAGGTAAGTTGAAGGGTATTCGTTATTATGCACTTACATGTGTTTTGTAAGCAAAGGTAAGTTGAAGGTTATTTTGTTTTCTTTTGGGATTGGTTTCGCCAGGAAAATTTTTCATGCAGGTAGAAGAAGATTCAAGTACAACTTAAAGCAAGAATTCAAGAGCAGAAGTATCAAATCAAAGGAAGCATGGAAGCGGGACATCCTTTGAAGACATTACAACCATCCATATATTGTGAAGAAGTGTCAAGGCCAAGAGTCATCGTTGTAAAGTTGTAAAAGAGTCATTTGTAAAAGTTGTTGATTTGGGGTAGCATCAAATGTGCTCTAGCCACGAAAATTGGTGGAGAGGCTAAATCATATGAGATCTCCAATACCTAGAAATTGTTTGGGTAGATTCTAAACAGTTTGGGAGATATTAAAATAATTAATATTTTTAATGGAGTCCCTAAGTCTAAACTTAGGGAAAATAAAATATTAATGTGAATTAATATAAAAATATGTTAGAAGGGTCCAAAAGTCATGGATCAAGCTAGAGTTAATCTTAGCCATTGATTAGAGACTTAATCTCAGTCGTTGAATTGTCATTGTGAAAAGTATAAGAGGAGGTTTGAGGGTCACTTGGAGAACACACCGAGTTGATCAAGAATTCGATTTTCTGGGGCAGGGCTTGCTAAGGAAATCAAAGGAGTAATCAAAGTTGCAGCTGAGGGGCAGTGAATATAGAAGCAGAGAGGTAGAGAGGGTACCAGGAGTATCAGCGCAAAAGCGAGGAGAGAGCGACGTAGAGCCATCTAGAGGCCACACAAAGCCAGTCAGGGCCCATGAGGAGGCAGATAGGAGTTGTGCAGTGCTAGAGAGAGCCAATGTGGGTGACACAGAGGCTCTAGAGGCTGACACAGTGCCTCCAGAGGCTGATGCAGGGTGAGTTGGGGTGACACTAGGTTGATGCTGGGCTAGAGAGGCTGACACAGTCCCTAGAGGCAAACGTTGGATATTTCGTGGGGCATATTGGAGCTGAGAGCTATGGGATTGTTCATTCAAGGTTTTAGCTGGAATATCTGTCTTCGAATGAGAGATAGTATTGCCGAGATCATTCTTTGTTGGGTGAGCCGATTTGGCACCTAGATTGTATTCTGAAACTGCTTAATAATAAAACCCTCAGATAGTTGCATCAGTTTTCCCGCATTTGGTTTTCTGGGTACATTGGTCCAAAAACAACGGTGTCACTTGTGTGCTTGTTTTTCCTTCAATTGATGATTTCTAATGTGTTGAGCATGTACTTGTATTTATTTTTAGTATTTACATGGTAAATAACTTGTTAATTAAATAAAACAAGTAGTTAGAAATAAATCAGAAAGCACATGAAGGATTTCTAATAGTTAGACTTAGACATTTCAACATGGTATCAGAGAATAGTTGCAGATCACAGGAGAACAGAGGACATCAGTGGAGCAGAGCAGCAACAACGGAAACAATTGCCTCGAGTGACATAAGTTGTTCCTAGCGGAGAAGCAGCAAGGAAGGGGTGACATAGTGCCTGTGTCATCAAGTTTGAGCCGAGAGGAGGATCACCATAGTGGCAGAAAGGCGCAGACTTGACCTACGCAGTGCCCGATCATCTTTCTCAGTCAGAAGGATTGACGCCCGTGGCCAGGAGGTGCAGATTTTGCTGGTGTCAGGATTGTGCAGAGCTTAGAAGCTCTAACCTTTAGTTTGCTGAGGCATTAGAGGCTGTGGGTAAGTTGTAGAGTGAAGCTGGTGGGGTATTGTGGTTGAAATAGTACCTAATAGGGCAAGACCAAGGAGGGAGTTGCTGCTGAGGATTTCTTGCCAAGAAATCTGGATTAGTGGTGCAGTTGCACTAACGATCGGAGTGGAGGCATCTTGACATTGGCAGAGGGGTTTCTAAGAGGGAAATCGAGGCTCAGAGGGAGTCACACCGAGAACATCCAGGAGGGAAGTAGAGGAGCAACGAAATGGCAGTGAACGGGGTAAGAGATCAGGATAGACTGGATGGAGCCTCAAACTTCGTAGTCTGGAAGGCTAGAATCTTGTCCGCTCTAGATACGAATCGTCTCAAGGACTTTGTCTTGAAAACGATAGCAATCCTAGTTGACCCGGTTGAGAACAATAAGTACGAGGAGGCAATGGTGATGGCCAAGAGCATCATCCTTAATGGGGTCAAGGATCATGTAGTATCACATATTACTGAAAAGAAAACGACAAATGCGATGTGGGAGGCCCTAACAAAATTGTCAACATACTTTTGTGCAGAGGAAGATGATACTATAAAATTAGCCGCGGTCATACCAAATGCAGAAGGGAGAACAGATCTCAGTCGATTGAAGGAGATCCGAGATCAACGGACTTCCATAGGGGCCATGCTGGATCAAGAATTGATGATGAGGACAACCTTGAATGCAGTCTCAGAAGACTGGGAGGTGTTTGTCCATAGCATACTGGGCAGGTTGACCCTTCTAGATTGGGAGGAACTGTGGGCGGCTCTTCGCCAAGAAGAGATCATAAGGCTGACCTGAGTGGGAAGTAGCGGTGAGCGGGTCAGAATGAAGGAGGAAGAGGAGGATGTTGCTCTATCATCTGAGGGAAAGCAGGAGAAACGGAAGAAGGACCTCTCCAAGGTCAAATGCTTCCACTGTGGGGAACTGGGTCACTATGCGAGCCAGTGTCCAAGGAAGAAGAGCAAGGGAGAGGCCTCTGAGACCAAGGATACACCAGCAAGGGCAGAGAAGGAAGTGGAGACAGATGATGACTGTGCCATGAGTGCTCACACGCCACTAGAGAGGAAGTGGGGAGACATCAAGCTGTAGTCAGATGGACTATAAGCGATGAGGGGTAGGATCCTTAAGGTACCCAGCCTCTTGGATTATACTTGGCTACGAGAGCCCCGAAGAGGAGTAGCAGTACTGGCATATGTTAGTAGAGATGGATGCGGATGGAGCGACAGAGAGAGCTACAGTGCAGTGTGAGGTGCATGGAGTTGTTGCAGTAGCGCAGAGGTCTGAGGGGGAGCACTTGTGAGCGATAGAATGAGTTTCAGCACTATGGGTGTCTCTAGCCTGACAAAGATGTCAGAGTTGGGAGATCAGTTACTTCTCAGTAACTGAGTTGTAGTGCAATAGTTAGTAGTGGCAGTGCTATGGGCAATATGATGAGAGGGGTTGTCGTACGAATGCAACAATGGTAGTGGCAGGGCCATGGGTACCAGTGCATGGTGCAATAGTACAAAGGATGTTGGGCAGCAGGCCTAGCATAGGTACCAAGATCGATGTCAGATGATCAAGGTGATGCTCAGTGAAGAGTATTACTAGAGCACAGTCCTCACTAAGAGGGAGTGTTGATTTGGGATAGCATCGGATGTGCTCTAACCATGAAAATTGGTGGAGAGGCTAAAGCACATGAGATCTCAAATATGCAGAAATGGGTTGGGCAGATTCTAAACAGTTTGGGAGATATTAAAATAATTAATATTTTTAATGGAGTCCCTAAGTTTAAACTTAGGGAAATAAATCATTAATGTGAATTAATATAAAACTGTGTTAGAAGGGTCCAAAAGTCATGGATCAAGCCAGAGTTAATCTTAGCCGTTGATTAGGGACTTAATCTCAGCCGTTAAATTGTCAATGAGAAAAGTATCAGAGGAGGCTTGAGGATCACTTGGAGAACACGCCAAGTTGATCAAGAATTTGATTTTCTGGGGCAGGGCTTGCTAAGGAAAGTGAAGGAGTGATCAAAGTTGTAGCTGAGGGGTAGTGAATATAGAAGCAAAGAAGCAGAGAGGGTACCGGGAGTATTAGCGTAGAAGTCGGGAGAGAGGGACACAGAGCCATCTAGAGGCCACACAGAGCCAATCAAGGCCCATGTGAGGCAACCAAGAGCTACACAGTGCCAGAGAGAGCCAACGTGGGTGACATAGAGGCTCTAGAGGTTGACGCAATGCCTCCAGAGGCTGACACAGGGCGAGTTGGGGTGACACTGGGATGACTCAAGGCCAGAGAGGTTGACACAATCCCTAGATGCAGACGCTGGAGGTTTCATGGGGCAGATTGTAGCTGAGAGTTGTGGGATTGTTGATCCAAGGTTTTAGCTGGAATATTTGTCTCTGACTAAGAGGTACTATTGCAGAGATCATTATCTGTTGGGTGCGCTGGTTTGACACCTAAATTGTATTCTAAAACTTCTTAATAATAAAACCCTCAGATAGCTGCACCGGTTTTCCCGCCTGGAGTTTTTCCAGGGACGTTGGTCCAAAAACAATGGTGTCACTTGTGTGCTTATTTTTCCTTCAATTGATGATCTGTAATGTGTTGAGCATGTACTTGTATTTATTTTCAGTATTTACATGGTAAATAACTTGTTAATTAAACAAAACAAGGAGGCATAAATGAATAAGAAAGTACATGAAGGATTTCTAACAGTGAAACTTGGAAATTTCAACAAAAGTGTCATCATTGGAAGAGTCATTATTGTAAAAGAGTCAATCTACCTAGAGTCGAAAATGCATTATTGGGAGGTATAGGAGTCTTAGTTGGGATGATGTCATTGTTGGGTTGCAGGTAAAAATCATTGTAAATCATAATGTATCATGGATTGTTGTCCCTGGTGCAGGAATCCACACTCCTGTCTCATTTTAGTCATTAGGGTGGCAAGGAGGTGATAGGCTGGTGCATGAAGTCACCTACATGTTGGAGCCTGTGAACACTTCATAGTGGTAGGTTGGTCCATGATGTTGGGGCATCCATTCAGTGGATCACTGAAGAAAACAGGGCGTTTAGGCGTCCTTCCAGTGGGAGCAGAAGAAGAAAGCTTTTCTAGAATTCTAGGAAGTTGTTGCTTTCATTTCAATTGGGGTTGAAGATTAAAGAATTTATTAAAAAAGCATTCGGTGGTTTTTGACTCGGAGGGCGTTTTCCACCTAAAATTCATGTGTCTACTGTGTTCTTTTATTTACTGTTATTACTGCATAAACATTAATAATAATTGAAGATTAACTAATGCTCTCAAAAGATTTAAAAGTGCTAATTGCTAAGGAAAACTGATTCACCCCCCCTCTCAATATTTCCAACATGTAAGAGCTAGGGTTTCTGCAGTAATCAAAATTGTTGGGGGTCAAAGTTGCAAAAGAAACTATTGGGGGTCGAAGTTGTGGAAGAGACTGTTGGGGTCGAAGTTGCTAAAGAAGTTGTTGGGGTTGAAATTGTTGGAAAGAAAGCTCACGAAGGAGAAAGGTTGAATTGGTCTTAGAGGTGTCGTTGATAAGGGTCTTAGGTCTTAGAATTCGTCATTTGAAGTTCTATAAGAAGAGAAGAGTTCTTGTGGGTTTTCCTCTCAAAGGAGAAGTTTTGGCCCTGACTAGTAGCCTATATCATGTGTCCTCTTGTCTCTTCGATCTTCATTGTTTGATAGTTGTTTGATGATAAAAAATACAATAACAGTCAAGTGAAAGAAGAAGTTAATAACAAGTATCTCAAATTAAGTAAAAATACATCACAAGCAGTTATCAAAGTAAGATAAATCACTTAATCTAGCTACCCCTAGATTTCTCAACATCTGTAGCTTGGAGACGTATCTATTGTAGTCCATCTGATGGCCACCAGCTATGACAACCACAAAACTGTCAAATTCCTCAGTAGGAATCCCTCTCTGCTCTACCATGGTTGTATCTATGAAATTGTGGGAAGCTCCACTATCAATTACTCAACATATGTAGCTTGGAGACATATCTATTGTAGTCCATCTGATGGCTGCCAGGTATGGCAACCACAAAACCATCAAACTCCTTAGTGGGAATCCCTCTCTGCTCTACCATGGTTGCATCTATGAAATTGTGGGAAGCTCCACTATTGATCAATACTGTCACCTTGTGTCCTGCTAGAACCACTCTGACTATGAAAGTATGATAGCTAGGGAATCCTAACATGGATGCAGTGATAGGGGCTTTTCTCTTTGCATGTGAATTCTCACCCCCAACTGTCTGATGTATTTGTCTCGCTACATGTCCCTGTATCGAAACTTCATCTCAATCATCACTGTCACTCTTAGGGTACACCTCATATAGTGAGCCTTTCGAACCTTGTCCTTACCTGCACACCTGTGACCTAATGCCCCCAAGTCCTGACAACTAAAGCAGAGCTTCTTCTTTCTTAGCTCCTTCCAGGTCTCCTTAACCATCTTTGGTTTCCTAGCCCGCTCCTTTTGAACTCTCGAGGGAAGGAAGTCTTAGGAGTGAATTTGTTCCTAGAAGCAACATTGTGTATATTCATCGTCTTGTTAATTGTCGCATGAAGAGTGGTGGGTTCAAAGCCTTTGACCCAACCACGTAGAGGTTTTGATAACCCCTCTACAAATAACATCATCAATTTGGCTTTTGAGATATCTGTGACCATAACTGCTAGTCTCTGAAACTCTGAAATGTAGGCCTCCGGACTGTCTGTCTGCCTGAGCTGGGCCAACTCTCTATAATGAAGCTCTAGGCCCTTCTTATCAAAACCGCTCAATGAGCCTCTGAGTGAACTCGGTATATGAAGTGATGTTGTTGTGATCCATTGTCACCAACCAATGTTACCACCACTCAAGGGCCTCACCATTCTATTGTAATGTGCCTAGCTTGATAGACTCCTCCTCTGTCATCTGATGCAACTAGAAATATGTATCTAGTTTCTATACCCATGACCGAGTTGAGCATTTGGATGACCCATCAAAGCTAGGGATGGTCACCTTTCCCAGTGTCTTTTGCAACTCATTATTCTGCCTCAAAGCCTTCTGAATGTCTTGGGCTTGCTCTTCAATTGAAGGTGCAAGAAATCAGTGAAACTCGTGACAATCTAAAACTCCTATTCCAATGCTCTGTACTCCAAATAATTTGCATAAGGAATCCCTTGACTAGATTGTTCTATTTCATCCTCTGTTGTCTCATGTAAGAACTGAGGCATGTTGGGTCTCGGTGTTCTCCTATATGAGTGTGAATGGATCTGTGTAGTAGCACAGGCATGGCTGCCCTCAACACTATTCAACCCTTTTGGTGTGTGCTTCCTCCTGTAAGTTATCTCATGGAAAGGACTCTCCTCTGTCATGACATCACTAACAAGTTTCCCTTAGACCCCACAATTGTCGAAGAATATGCTCGGATACCACTGTAAGATTCCTTCTTAAAAATGACCCAAAGTTATCACTAAATAGTTTGAGTCTATACTACTATAGGAATATTTTATCACCTTGACACATAATATAGAAGTGCAGAACCAAATACATGCTTGCAAGCACAACCCAGCTAAAGCATAAAATTTTTATGAGGAACATCATGTTATTTACTATTGTAAAATGTGTGTTACAATCATTTAAATCATTGTTTCTTCACATAGAATAGCCCAGAAAATGTAAAACCATATTATACATCAGCGCACTGTTGTGTAAGCAAGGCATAGAGAAATAGATACATATAAACTTGGTGTAGATGACTGTTATTACAAATATGAAGGTACAGTTCCCTTTTGTGAGTGTTCCAACAACTTCACTATAAAGATACACTGCCCATACAAGTGAATGATAGTTTAGAATTCAAGCACACTATCATACGCTCTAACCAACTGTTATATACCTAGGGGGGATAATATGGGGTACCAAGGGAGGTACCCAAGGTAATAATGTAATAATGAGATGGGCCATAGTAATAAATAAAGTGGTTAACCCATATCATGTAAGGGACCACAAGTAGTTAATAATAATGTAAGGGGCCCATGGTATTAGTTGATGGTATGAGGAAACCATGGTAATGATGCATGGTATTATATGTATGAGGCCTATATAGAGGCTAGAGACTCCACATGGAGAGAGAGGAAGAGAAGTATTATTATATGAACAAACATATGGCTTGTGAAGTATTCTCCTTCCTTAAGGAGTGAATGTATGGTGTTGCCCTACCTTAAGGGTTTGATCAATAAAGAGTCATTTCATATTATTCTTGAGTTTATTTGCATTATCTTATATGTTCTTATCAGATCTATAATATTTTTGGTTTAGATCTACAACAAGTGGTATCAGAGCTACAACAAGTGGTATCAGAGCACTTTCTTGGGCACAAAGTGGAGATTTTTTTTTTCGTTTTTGCAGGGTTTCAAGGGCGGCAAGTTTGCAGATCAGATCTGTAAGTTTTGGTTCACGGTCTACAAAATATGATTGCAGATCTGTATTCTTTGTGAAAAAATAGCCGATTTCAAAAAAAAATCGATCAAATCAGAGTTTGGATGAAGGAGATATCGTTGATTTAAAAATCAGTGGGGTTGCAGATAATTTTTCAGGGCAGCGAGTTTGCGGCGCAGATCTAGATGTCTTGGTGCAAGATCTACAAAATCTAATTGTAGATCTGGATTCTTTGTAGAAAAATACCCAAATTCAAAAAACAAATCAGTTGAATCGGAGTCCGGATGAGGGAGATATCGCTGATTTAAAATCAGCTCTTTTTTCAGAAATTTTGGGTGACGACGGGAGAATAGCAGCGCAGATCTGGAATTCTAGTGCCTGGATCAGGATTTCTATCACA